>BQNB010038219.1:0-46415 GCA_026074375.1 Tanacetum coccineum | reverse complement strand
GAGCAAAACAACTTTGGTGACACCTACAACCCGTCATGGAGAAGTCACCCAAACCTTAGGTGAAGACAACCTCAAAATTCATAAAATAATTTTTCAAACCCACCTAACCGGTTCCAGTCCAACGGTTTGATCTTGAACCGCTCCTTCAACAACTGTCCTTAAAACTTTAACAATCAATCGAATCTAGAAGGACTGGTATCTAACTTCATGGCATCTCAAGACGCTAGATTGTCCAAGTTTGAAGCCGAATTCAAACAACAGCAAAGTGAGATAACCAACAAAATCGACATAGTGTTGAAAGCCATCACTGGTCGAATATAGGGATGAGCAAAAGAACCAAAGAACCGGATCGGAACCAAGAACCAAACCGGAACCGATAAGAACCAAACCGGAACCAGAACCATCGGTTCCGGTTCCGGTTCTTGATTTTGAGATTTTTTCGGTTCTTGGTTCGGTTCGGTTCGGTTCCACCGGTTCTCGGTTCCTGAACCAAATATCCAATTATTCTAAAATTAGGTAATAATTTCCCATACTTCAATTATACGCTCCAATATTCCAATTTCATAAAAAAACCTAGGGCCTACTTTATAAACACCGTCAAACACCTTAAAACCCCTAACCTTACCTATAAAATCATTTCAAAACAATGGAGGTAAGTATTTATTTTTGATTTTTATTTGCATCCTTAGCTTCAGCGATCTACACATGCCTAAGTCTTTTCCTTTGTAAAAGTAAAAGATTTTATGTATTAGCGCGTTTTGTTAGATCCAACTAAGAGTGTCACTTACTTGCTTATGGTTTAGAAAAATATTAGTTATGATAATCTAAAGAAAAACCTATGACAATAAAGAACTTGAGAGCAAGGTTGAGGATATGGTTGAAGAGGTTGAAGACTAAAAAGGGGAGAGTTTATTTGGAACGTATTAAGAAAGGTTTTGATTTTCTATCGTGCAAATCGAGTATGGGTGAGCACATGGATCCAAGTTACAAATCCCCTATAATGAGATAATGGTCTTCTTAAATTATTATTAAAATGTGAGCTACTAGCTCGTATAGAAACCGAAAAGAGTTAGATAATACCTTAGAGAGCTGAAGATTGAATTACGTATAGGTCATAAAGGCTTGACAATTCTAACAATGGTGGAAAGTAAATGGTCCTCATTTCCTGATTGTTACAAAAATGGCTAGAGTAAACAATAATTTATTTTATACGAATGTTACAATTGTTATACCTTTTACTTGCATATTTAGATGAATTCTGTAATATTTTTTGATTTTGTGTTATAATATATTTTTGTGATAGATATCTATGTCAATTCAAATTTCAACTGTGGGGCATCTGAAAGCGGCTTAGTACGGGTGGTGACGGTATTAGGAAACCCTTATAGAACTCGCTTGTCAACTGACTATTATTTAAGCTTGGATTGCACCCAAGCATGGGTAGAAAGTTGAGAACGCAAATAAATTGGATGATTTAAGATCTTATTATAGACGATGAATTAGTGAAAGATATGGAAGAAACAATTAGAGAAACTAACCGAAAGGATAAATCGAAACAAACGGGGCAATATAAGCGTTCTAGTTATTTTGTTGGACCAAAGTTTGAAGATATTTATTTTGTTTTTCAGATTGTTATGGCAATTATTGAACTTGTGTAAAATGTAACTATAAGAAATGAGTTGTTTATTTTTAACTTATGCATTAGTTGTTAAATGATATTGCTTTTAGCATAAATGGTTGCAAATGCTTTAAAAAATATTTTTTTTTTGCTTTTTATTGGCTTAATTCATTAGTGCATGAGATTTTTTTCTTATAGATATCGGTTCCTATCCGGGTAGAACCGGTGGAACCGGAACCAAAAAAAACTATTTGGTTCGGTTCTCGGTTCCTATTTTTCTTAAAATTTTGGTTCTCGGATCCATCGGTTCCAGTTCCAGTTCCACCAGTTCTAGACCCATGCTAATCCCTAGTCGAATAGCAGGTGCACTACCTAGCGATACGGTTAAATACCAGAAACTGAGTACTTCTCCAGTTTTGTCTGCTCGTTCTTACCCAACAATGGACCCGCATCGCTCAACACATGTCTATGGTTCGATCAACGCCGTCACAATCTGTCCTAAGCAACAAAGCGACCCCCAAGACGGCAGAACTAAAGAGAATGAGGAAGAAGAGAATGACAAACCAGAAAATATCCATTTCGACTTTTCTACACCACCTAATCCATCAGTTTCATTCATCACTGAAAAAGACCTCAAATTCAATCCATTCTTCGAATCGCTCGGATTGGTTCCCCCATCGTCCAACACTGAACTCATTTGTACCAAAGAGGAAGATGGCGACGTGATGTTTATCGAGATAATCCTGAAGGATGATGATTTCCGCAAGGAGGAACCCAAAGCAGGAGAGCAAGAAGTGGAGCATTTTGACATGTTCCCACCTAGGATTGAACTCGCATATCACAAGTACCTTATGTGTGGTCCAATCCCTTTAATATTTCTACGGAACCCCATCATTATGGAAGGATGCCCATCGAACCTCAAGATACCATGCAACATTGGGCATGTGCATATGGAAAAAGCCTACGTAGACCCTAACTCCCATCTAAATATCATGACCCGGATGATGTATAATTGGATCATGAGAAAAAGACTTGACCCTAGGGAAAACTCAAATAGAGGAGTTAGCAATTTCATATGAAGGATTAAAGGAATGCATGTCTTCGTAGGAAACTTCACCTATATCGTAAACTTCATGATCGTTGAGGATATTAGCTCAATTATAGACCCTAGGTTATCACAAGTAGTACTAGGGAGACCTTTTGTGGAAATATCCAACATGACTCACGACCCACCCGAAGGTGTTGTAAGATTCATCAACGAGACCGATGAAATTGCCTATAAGATGCCCCATAAGATTATGGATGGCAAAAAAAATCCAAACCTAATAGGGAAACCCGAAACCTGAAGTTTTTAGGGCGGGGTGGGGCATGCTTATTGGGTTACGGAGCGGGTTTTGGGGCATTAACAGGGATTTTTATCAGGTTCGGGGTGGGGACGGGGCACAAGATCCCGCCCCGCCCAGCCCCAAAACTTTATATACATGTAGATCTATTATATTCATATATTGTTATGTTAGTATTTACCTAATAAAACCAATATTATCAATTTTTTGTAATTTCGTATATTTGCAAGATTGTAAGTTGTGATTAGGAAAAAAACTTGTGTAATGTTTTTAAAGAAGTTTTGATTTTTTAACGTGGTTTTGATAAAAAAATACAACACAACCTTTTTTCTCCTCTCAAAGTTCGGAGCACCCCTTCCCTTTCCGGCCCCAGCGCCGGAAAACTTTTCCGGCGATGTTTTCCGGCGAAACCAATATTGTTCCTGCGTCACCGATTATTCGATCCTAAACACGGCGTCCCCACCCCTCGGACAAGACGTTAACTCTCTAATTAGCTGCTAGCGGAGAACACACCACTATAATCATCATATCATTCCATCTCTCGCCACCATCACTCGAGAACTCCACCAACGTCAGCTTAAGGGTTGGTTTGGTTTTACTATTCACCGCACCAAAAAAGGGTGGTTGGTTCTATTCTTAGCACCATGGGTGCGTCTCGCTTGATGTTTTCACAAGAGGAAGATGCGTCAGTTTTTTGAGTATGTCACAAAAAGTGTTAGTTTTTTTTTGTCGTGGGTGCTTGGGCATAACACCTCAAGGTGCGTTTGGGATGGGTGGCAAAGCACCAAAAAGGGTGTTCGCTTAGTGGTTCTGCAGCACCGGTGCGTTTGGTTTGTAAGATTCAGCAAATAAGAGTGCGTTGGGTTGAGGCCACGCTCCACGACGGGTGTGTTGTTTGTTTGAGGTTGCATAGTTAGTGTGGTTTGGTATTAAAAACAGCCTAAGGGGGTTTGGATTAGTGTTTAACAAAAAGGGTGCGTTTGGTTGTTGGTATCACAAAAAATTTAAAAGAGCGTTTGCGTTTTGTTATGCAAGATTTCACGAAGGGTGCGTTTGGATGTGGCGGTTTTAACAGCTATTAAAGGGTGATGTTAGGTTACCAGACGCTACAAAAGGGTGCGTTTGGATACGGGTTTAACACCATAAGGGTGTGTTTGGTTTAACATTTAACAACACAGGGGGTGTTTGGATCGGGGTTTAGCACGAATAGGGGTGTTTGGTTGGGCAGATTGGTATTAAAGGGGTGTTTGGTTAGGCATATTGGTATTAAAGGGGCGTTTGGTTGGGCAGATTTACCAAACAAGGGTGTTTGTTTTGCAGATATGCCAAAGGGTGCGTTTGGGGTTAACAGTTTTGGCTAAGGGCGTTTGGTTTAACGATAAACAACAATAAGGGTTCGTTTTTGTTTTACAAATTGACAAATAAAATAAAAATTAAAAGTTTATATTTAAGAATGGATTATATTGGTGGTTTAAAACTGGTTAAATATATGTAATATTTATTACTTTGTGTTAGTTTATATATGAATATATATATATGTAGATATTTAAAACACGCGGATGTTGAAGTATTGATTTTGTTATTAAGTGGAAAAACGTTAGATTTTATAATATGAAAACGTTTATAACGGAAAGTCATGATGAAATTTATATAATTTTATATTAGTAATGATTACCCAATTTCTATTATTTTAGAAACCCTGTTTGTAAAGAAACTAAGTTATATTTTAATGGTATATTAAATTTATAACTATATATTAACCAAACAACGAACGAAAAACTATAATTTACAATATGAAGTAATGAGTTTAGCCACGAATTCCGTCGATAAACGAAATATTTTTTTAATAAATTTTATTTTTTAAATTCTGACTGAAGGTTAAAAAATCATAACTTTAAGAGGTGTCTTTTATGCAAGGACTTTTTATTAATTAAATTGTGTCGAAAATTTTTGTTTCAATTATTTTTTCACGGACAATAGTTCCTTATAAATACCTGCAAAGTATTTATCCGGTCAATTATTTTGGATTGTTTTTTTTGTTATATAATCACGGTTAATGAGTTATAAAGGGTTTATTTTTATATGTAATATATACAGAAAATATTAACTTACTTTGTGATCATTTTCACTTTATTTATTGAAACAACCACTAAACTATTACAATTGAAAATCTAAATCTTTATTAAGTTTGTCGCGTTGATGTTACCATTCATCGGGAAATCCAAATACATTAACCTAGGCTAGTGAGACTTAGCCGTTAAGATTAGTTCCGTTCGTGTTGCGCATATTAGATGCCTATCTGCCAATCGTTCTTCATCATCAAAGTGGGTTATACTTCGCTTTTTCATCTTTTGATTGTTTTAAACCTAAGCGGGAGATAATGTTGTCTACAAATCTTATACTTACTCGGTTAATTTTTAAACAACGTGAGTGTTTAAAGGATATTGTGTAGTTTAAGCCCTCTTTACTTGTTTTACATTATTTTTAAATCTCGGTGGGAGAATACATGCTCCATTAAATTGTTTACATACTCATACTCATTTACAACTAGTTACTTTGATTTATATCCTACTATTTTCTACTTATGGATTTAAGTATTTTTAGTGTTTTTGGAATACAAGGTTATCTTTTCATTGGACACATGGATTTTTGGTTATATCTCTGTTTACGTGGTTGCCTACAAGTTGTGAGTTGACATCAATGCTCCGAAACTATCATGAATGTTAATTACGGATTGTAAGCCGTATGTTAATAAATAGGCATATATTGGGATCATTATCCCTATCGTCGTGAGTTGCGTCATGGGCGGTGTACCGGAACAAACGGGTATTATCATGTCAATTTATTTGGTGTCTTGGTAGACACCGGTCTTGGGAAGAAATTCTTTGGATATTATTTGCTAATAAAATTAGCTTCAGTGTCATGAGCTTAGCGCAAAGTGATACTTTTTTTTGTGATACTGTATTTGTATAGTAGTCATTATTTTTGAAATCTTGTTGTCCACACATTTGTTGAACATTAATGGTTATTCTACATTTTTCATTTACTGTGGTGAAGAGTATAACTATCTTTTTGAAATTATATTTACATTTTCAAAATTATGAAATCTCACCCAACTTTATGTTGACATTTTTATGCATGTTTTTCTCCGTGGAATTAGATGCTTGAGTTTACTTGATGTGCATTGGGGGGTGTTTTTGGTAGGGTCTAAATTGACAGGATTTCATTCATGGATTTCTATTACATTCAAATGATTCATATTTCGTTGTATGTTTTCAAGCTTTTTATTGTGATGAATTATGGGGGGACGAATGTTATATTAATTCAATGAAAAATCAGCTGAGCTTATTTTCAAAGAAATTTAGGAGGTTATTCTCTTGTATCTTGTGCTTTGTATTATGAAGTAACACTCCGGACATATTTCGTCTGTGACTCATTTTTGGGGGTGTTAAGATTGGTATCAGAGCATGGTTTTAGAGAACAGGTTGCAATATTTTACCTTAGACTATAAACGTTTTGCAATATTCGACTCGTCACATCCAAACATTTTCAAAGTGCATACACACTGCTTGCAGAGACGGAGCCAGGAATTCTTATTAAGGGGGGCCAATTTTTTTTTTAGTAGTTACATGCAATTTCTTCTATTGAAAGCTTGAAGTTTGAATCGTTAAAAACTAGGTTAACGCTCTTTTTCGGTCGTAACATATACTAAAATATAATGAACATTTGCTTTATTGATTTTTTCAAAAGCTCCAATTGTTTTACCCAAAACCATCATGCGAAAGATTGTATAGTCAATGCTAGTTTAAATTTATAGTATAACTTTAAAAGTTAAAACCACATTTATTTCAAGCACAAGATAATAGATAAGTTATAAAGTGAAGGGCGTTAAAAATAGAATTCTTAACAAAGTACAACATAACAGTAGAGTAAATACGGAATCATTTATATATCTTTATGGCTTTTCTAATTCTTATACTCGTAAACAACAAAAACCTCAAAACTCCATTGAAACATGCATCTCTGATATTTGTTTTTACTATACTAGTTATTGAATCGCTTCTTGTCTTTCTTTCTTTCTTCTCACTCAGTTTTTTGAATTCTAATAAAGCTTGTATCTACTTTGGTTTCTAGGAACACCCCATACAAAAAGTACGTCAGCCGATGTTAGGGGGGCGAGCTCCCTCCAAGCCCCACCCTGGCTTACGTTTTGATGCTTGCTTTATGTGCTTACCGTACTTGTTACATTAAAGTGCTTACGTTGAATACGTTATCTATAATACTATATGCCTGCATTCTTTTTTTTTTTTTATTTTTTTTTTTTTGGGAGTATGAATTTTTTTATAAGAGTTATTTATATAAATACCAGAACAATTTTCAAGACATTGTGAGTTGCACAATTGGTCTCATTTATTTTTTTATTGTTAAATTACCTAGACATTGTAGTTACACATGGTATTATTTTACTTCTTAACATTGTGAGTTGCACAATGTCTCATTTCTATTCTCAAGACATTGTAAGTTAAACAATAGGTATTAAGATTTATATTTTTCTTTATAAACTTTATACTAGATCGTATTAACGGAGGGCTCATAATTTTGATTACATGGTAATTATGTTTGAATCTATGCTAATACAGTCTGTATGGGCGGACCCCCTCGGGACTTGTAATTTGAGGATGATATGATATTTGCTATGATTACAAAGCCCGTCACAATCTGTTTACACGGGATTATGTATAAATCTAGTATTCAAGTCTTGTATGGGGGGACTTGTAATAGGAGATTTATTTGATAATTATATGGTGGACTTGTTCCTTAAAGACTTTCCTTGTTTACTCTAACCAATTTACTCTATTAACTATCTTGAACTCTAGGTCGATATTCTGGTTAGTTTTGCGCCCCGCCTCCGAAGTCGATGTTGGCGTTCACGGTCCATACTATTAGAGCACATGCATAGACATTTTGCAAGGTTTTATGTGAGTTACGGTATTGCATCAGAAGAATTATTAGTAGGGAATGATTTCTAATCGCTCGCTCGCACGCGCGCTCTCTCGGCTCCGCGCGCGCCAGCTCTTGAGTTAAATAAAGATTTGTAATCCCGTAACCATAAGTTTATCATTTTTACTTACATAATATTAGGTACGTCTCTTAATGTAAGTAATTAATTATTAGAGTGGGCTTAATGGTATCCAATATGAACGAGTATGAGTGAACCGATAATTCAATCGGAATCCGTTTAAAAAGGATTTAGAACCAACACTAGAGTCTTGCCACTCGCAGAAATCTAGGTCCTCGCTGAAACTAACTTCTTCAATCTTAAGTTTTTACTTTTGACGTCTGATAATCCTCGCGATCACGAATGTCTCGTGATCTAACAGACTGTTACACACTTGAATAATGGAGTTGTTCATCTCCGAATAACGGACTAGTACATATTCGCGTCTATGCATAAGCTCTTCCGCGAGTCTATTTGTTGAAAATTTATTCTGGGGATATTTGTTTCTCGTATGTCTTCACTCTCTGAATCATCACTTTGATTATAGTGATTATCGTTATGGTCGTAGCTGTGGGTCTAGAGCTCTTTGGTTGGTTCAGTTGGTAACAACTTATCAATAGTTATGCAACCCTTAAACCAGATAAAAACTACGACGTAAAGATAGTCAAACTATTCATTTCGGGCATAGTACGGAGTTTAGGTCGGCAATACACCCCAGTACTACAAAGTAAGTTGACTACTTACATCTTTTATGGTGTGGGGTTTCCTGCAATACTTATTTCTGAGCAAGCGGTTGTTGACATGTTGGTTTTGCGGCGATTTCTCTTCGGTGGCATTTGAATTTAAATCCCAATAATTACAAAAACACATTGTGGGATTTCAAACGATGCATACGTGGGAAGAGATATAAAGCATTGAGTACGTAAGACTATAATGATTTTTTAGGTCTCTATTTTGACGGATTAAATATTCCTGTCTAACCTAGCCAAAATTTTTGGTTACCATTGAGAGTGTGAAAAACTGATCGCGCGGCGCGCTGAATAAAGTTATCAGCGTTTTGTTTAGAAACGATTTATTAAAAATCCTAAATCTTTTCTTGGTCACACAATCGGTTAACATAAATTTAATCTCGGTACGAGATTTCTTTAAGGGGTAGGTACTGTAACATCCGACAATTTTTGGAATTTTAAAGAACTATTTTAACCTTTGACTTTTCAGGTCTGATTTGACTTTTTGACTTTTGGTCTTTTATTGTTCTCATTAAAAGCGAATACCTCGTAATGGTAAAAAAATTTCGGAAACGTTTCATAATAAATCATATTTATTACTACAACCTAGAGTACAAAGTTATTTTTTTTTTTAACTTATTTGATTCGAAACGAATAAAGATATATTATTAATTATAGTTGATTATTTAAAAAAAACACGAACCCACTAATACTGAGAGAGAGAACAATCGGATAAAAGCATTATGTGTAAAACAATATTTCGGACTACTTTTATTTTTGCCTGAGAAGATTGTAAACAAGCAGAAAAGTCTAAAAAGCCTCGAAAAGTTGTGGAGACCAATACAACGCGTATAGAGAATATATAAAAATATAATTATTTATTTTTTCTGTCAAGGCATATCTGTGAGTCAAAAATAAGTAACAAATATTTCTTTTTATATATGTTATTAAATATTGATGAAAATTTATCAAAGTAAAATTCTTATTTTTTTATCGGAAGATGATTCTGAACGCAATGACGCAAAGTTTCGTATTTTGATTCATCGTTAAGTCCTCTAATGGTCCGAATCCGATATTTTATAAAAAGTTTTAAAGTTACACCTTTAGTCCTAGGTTATATTTTACAAAGTTTACACCAAAGATTATTAATTACTTGTAATTTAATTATAGGTTTAATATATATATAAAATTTATATACATTTGTTTAATTATTTTTGATAAAACAAAATAACACACAACCCCTTTTTCTCTCTCTTAAATTCGGCAGCCCCTACCCCCTCTTCTCTCCCCCCTGCCTTCCTCCCTCCTCCCTCCCCCTCCCCTCTTCCCTCTCTTCCATCCCCCTTCCTTCCCTCCCCCCCTCCCCTCCTCCCTCCCATGTCCGGCAACTAGCTGCAGGCCACCATCACACGCCGCGGAAAATTTTACGGCGGAGGGTTCGGCCGAAACCAAAATTGTTCTCGTTACGCATATATTGATTCCCGAAAAATAAATAACTACGCGCCTCAGCGCCATTCCCCTACCCCTCGGCAACCACAACGCGTTACCCCTCCCTCATTTGGCTGTTACCCGGGCAGACACACATTTAGATTATTATATATTTCATCTCCGCAAACCCCATCACCTTCGAGAGAACACCGGTGACCTCAAGGGTGCGTTGGTTTATGTTCACGCACCAAAAAAGGGGTGGCGTTTGGTTTATTCTTAGCACCATGGTGGTTCTGAGTTGATGTTTACACAGAGGGGGGGTTGCGTTTTTTGGTTTTGAGTTATGTCATAAAAGGGGTGCGTCGGTGGTTTGGCATTACATCACGGGTGCATTGGGATGGGTAGGAGCCACCCATAAAAGGGTGTTGTTAGTGGGTTTTAGAAGGGTGCAGTTTGGTTTGTCGATTATGCCCCAAATAGGGTGGTTGGGTTGAGGCACCGAACGAGGGTGGTTTTTGTGAGGCTTGTTCAAATTAGGGTGGGTATGGTATTGACCATTAGCCCACAGGGGCGTTTTTTTGGTTTTTGTTTAACAACAAAAAGGGTCTTTTGGGTGGGATTTGGTTGTTTTGTTATCAAAAAAGGGGGTTTGGTTTGAGATTTCACTAAGGGTGCGTTTGGATGAGGGTTAACAGCCATAAGGGTGTTAGGGTAAAGCGAAAAGGGGGGTTTGGATACGGGTTTAACACCATAAGGGTGTGTTTGGTTTAACATTTAACAACACAGGGGGTGTTTGGATCGGGGTTTAGCACGAATAGGGGTGTTTTGGTTTTTTTTTTTTGGGAGATTGGTTAATTAAAGGGGTAGTTTGGTAGGGATAATGTGTGTGTGTGGGGGTATTTAAGGGTGTTTGGTTTGGGCTGATTTACAACATGGGTTGTTATGGTTTTGAGCTTTGCACAATGGGTTGGTTATGGGTTTAACAGTTTGGATAGGAGGTTTGGTTAACGAAAACCAATAAGGGTTCGTTTGGTTTAACACTTGACAAATAATAAAACATAAAAGTTTATATTAGAAGAATCGGATAATTGTGGTTTAAATGTTAAATAAATGTAATATTTATTACTTTGTGTTAGTTTATATATGAATATATTATATGTAGATATTTAAAACACGCGGATGTTGAAATATTGATTTTGTTATTAAGTGGAAAAACGTTAGATTTTATAAATTTGGAGAAGAGTTATAATACCGGAAAGGGCATGACGGAAATTTATATAAATTTCTATATTAGTATTGTTATACCAAAACTTCTGTTATTTTGGAAACCCGGTTAAATAAATTAAGTTATATTTAAAGGTATATTAAAATTTTAACTATATAATACGGACAAGAACGGAAAAATTTACATTTACAATTGAGGTAATGATTTTACCACGATCCATTGATATGTCGGAAAGATTTATTATTTTATAAAATATTAATTTTTTAAATTCTGTAAAATCATAACTTTAAGACGTGTGTCTACTTTTATGCAAGGACTTTTATTATTAAAGTGGCGTCGAAATTTTTTGTTTCAATATATTTTATCCACGTTCCTTATATAATACCTGAAAGTATTATATAGTCATATTACATCTTTGGATTGTTTGTCTTTGTGGATATAATTCAGGTAATGAGTTATTTAAGGGTTTATTTTTCATATGTAATATATATATAATATATTACATACTTTGTGATCACTTTTCAATTAATTTATTTAACCAACCACCAAACTATTATAACTTGAAAATCTAAATCTTTATCAACGTGTCGCGTTGATGTTAATTTCATAGTCAATTAGAAAAAATTCCAAATACATTAACTAGGGTAGTGAGGATTAGCCGTTAAAGATTTAGTTGCAATTCTTGAATAAGCGCTTCGTCTTTCGTTTGTGTTGGCATATAGATGCCTATCTACCATCGTTCTTATATGAGTGGTTCATCACTCGCTTTTCAATCTTCTGAATGTTTCTAAACCCGCGAGGGGGATACATTGTTTGTCTACAAACTCTTTACTTACTGGTTATCTTCTATAAAAGTGATTGTTTGTAAAGGATATTGTGAGTTTATAGCTCTTTCACTTGTTTTACAATTATTTTACAAATCTCGGGGGAGAATACATGCTCATTACAACTTGTTTACATACTCATACTCATTTACAACTCGGTTACTTGATTTATATAAATATCTCTTTTACTTAGGATTTAAGTATTTAAGTGTTTATGAATACAATGGTTATCTTTCATTGGGCACAAAGTAAGTAAGTTTTTTTTATTTTGTTATATCAATGTTTACGTGTTGCTAAGTAGCGATTTATAACCATCATATGGCTGAAACTATAATGAACTGTTAATTTCGGTTTGTAGTGTGAATGTTCTAAATAGATCTCTTGGGACTAATTTCCCTTTCGGGTGAGTAGCGTCATGGTGTGGTGTTAGGACAAAGGGTATATTCATGTCATTTTATTTGGTGTCTTGGTCAGACAGGGTCCTTAGGGCAGAAGATCATTGGGATATTATATGCTACATATATTAGCTTAGTGTCATAGTTAGAGCAAACAGTAGTAGATACAATTTTATGTGATACTGTATTTGTTATGTAGAAATTACATTTTTATAATTCGTATTGGTTAACTACTTTGTTGAAATTATGGTTATTAAATATTTTTCAATTATGCGGTTGAAGCAGTAGACACATACTCTTTTGATTCATTATTTAATTTACAAAAATTTTGAACTCACATTTTATGTTGACATTTTTTAGCATGGCTTTTTTAGGATGGATTAGGATGATTGATTTCTTGATGTGCTATTGGGGTTAAAATGACAATGTATTTTATTCATGGATTTTAATCTTCATTCAAATGATCAAATTTCGTTGTTTTGTTTTCCAGGTTTGTATTGTGCTGAAATTATGGACGAATGTTATATTAATTTCAGAAAGATTCAAGAGATTCTTTTCAATGACACATTTAGAGGGTCGTTTTTGCATTGTGTGTTGTTTATGAAGTACACTCCCGGACATATTTGGGCTTTGGACTTTTTGGGTGGTGTTACAAAATCTTCAATTTTCTACGGCACCTCTTTATGGAAAGTTGCATCAAACCTCAGATACCATGCAACTTGGGCATGTGCATGTGGAAAAAAGCCAAATTGACCTACACTCCCCTCTAATATCTGACCCGGATGATTGTATAATTGGATCATTTGTAAAAATATGGCGTAAAATAATAATAAACAGAGAACAACGTGTATTTAGCGGAGCATTGCGCTCGTAAAGATGCCCTGATAAGATCTCCAACGAGGATTAGAGCGGGCTTGGGGGAGCATCTCACCCCAATGGAGCGCCTTGATAAGATCCTCATTGGGGATCGGGGAGAGTTTGGAGCGTGGTTTGCTAATCGGGTTTGGAGATGAAGGGTGGTCGCCCCGCTCCAAACCCACCCCATTGCCATTCCTATATAAGATAGAACAGTACAGTTCATTGTCGGACTTAGAAAAAGAGCACACAAAATCAGTCTACCTTAGGAACGAAGAAGACAAAAGAAGAGGAGTAGAGTATGTAATGAGCAAAATATTAGGATTTTACAAAGAATGCTTAGAGCTTGGACCCGAATATATTACTGGAATAGATGATGAAGGAGAAGTCATGTAAGGACGTGTGACTTCGAGTCTAGCTACAAGACTCGTAAATAAAGAAAAGCGCTTTTTGAGAGGCAAGCTAATATTTACTTTTCCCGCATATTAGGAGTGTCTTGTGTTTTAATTCTTTATTGTTTGTTTTATTATGTTTGAATTATCTTATAATCATGCTTTGTTTGTTTGTAACTTCGTCTTATTTGCAATCAAAGGTATTTTGCAACAAAATAAGTGTAGGGGAAATATCCAGTTTTTAGAACCAAATTCAAACATTTAAAATAAATTATTTAGATTAATTCACGTTAGTTTCGAGTCATATGATTCAATTGTTAATTCTCAGGTTGTTATGCAGCATTTTATACAGGAAAATAACTTATAAGAATGAGTGCAGGATATTTTTCATCAAAAACGAAAAATGAGTTTTCACAGAATGTGGAGACTACGTCACGATCTCTAAGCGACGCCGTCACTACGAAATTTGTGACAGGGTCAGGATATTCCGGACGGCGTAAAACGCCCAATTACAGGAAAATTCAAAAAATTTAAGTATTTTTGAAAATATAACTTGTACAACACTTAGAAAGTTTAAATTCTTTTATAAACCTGCAAAACCATAAGTTTAACCATTCTCTCATCCTATCTTTACTGCTTTCGTATAGTCGAAACCTTAAATTCTTGTTGTATATATATCTATCCCATGGATTTTATGCTTGGTGTAGTTTTCTTTGTCTTTGATTACAGGTTATGTTTGACAAGAAAAAGCTTGGAATATCTAAGTATGTTTTCATTAGACGACTCTTGGAGGATGATTTAACCAGTTATCGCATGTTTCTTCTCCATTATTGAGCAAACCAGGGGAGTACTAGTTTTTTTTACTTATTTTCTTTTCCCTTTATTCGTTTTTACAGGTACTTTTATAGAACATTAGGGACAATATTCAACTTAAGTATAGGGGAAAATAAGCCTTATAAACTATTCTTTCATTTGCCATTTGTTTTGTCCTTGAAATGATGGGTAATATATCGAAACATAGCATAAAAAGGTAATTTTGACCAAAATTTAAAATTTTATGACACATACCGACAAAAATCAAGTATTAATATCGTCTCATGGATAGGAATTTATATGAGTAGCACAAAAACCCTCATAATTCCACCCAAAAAATGTGAGGTTCGCCTTTAGATCTATAGGGATTCGAGAATCTATTATTGATACCCAAGATAGTTTATACCTTTAGATTTCTCGAGTTAAGGAGTGAGCAGCCATATGTGTCTATTTCGTCGTTCCAGATGTGCAGGTGTGGTCTTTGTCGCCTTTTCTGGGAGCATGTAGATCGTATTAAACAGGGTTCTAAATAGCGCGCTATAGCGGCGCCATAGCTGCGAGGGTGGCCTTCCACGTTACGAAATGGTTTAAGGCGTCATCTCTAGGCGTAACGTGCAATAAAGCGCGATATAAAGCGTGATAAAGCGCACTATAGCGCGCTTTTTTTGAAGCTTTTAAAAGTTTTCATGGATTTGAGCTTATTTACAAGTATTTATGATTTGGGTTGTATGAGATTCGGGCCTTACATAAACTCCTAACTCCAATTTAAGCCTAGTTGCTATACTAATTTGATCACTCTTATAAATATTGTTTTGCCGCATTAAGTTCACGTCTTTTTAAAAAAAACAGCTATAACGCACGCCTCACCGTAAAGATTGAGGCTTGGCTATATCGCCACGCCACGCTTCACACTATTTATAACCTTGGTATTAAATTATATGAGTGTACCGGTAGTATAGTTAACTTTCTAGAATTGTTTTATTGAGCATCCCTGAGGACCGCATAAATATGTAATTAGGTTTTGCTTTGATAAGATGCATTTAGGATTAACCCATGTTTTAAACTTGTAATTATTATGATGGTCACACCGATCATATAACTATCCTACACCCTTGCCATGCAGTCATTATTAGTGCAGGATACCCCTAGTACAACCCTCCGAGCCTATCATTTTTCACGCTTCTCATAATTTTCTGGTGGATTCCAGATTATTAATGAAGAGCATTGTCACCCTTATCGTTATATCCAAATCACCTTAGTCTACCTTGCATGTACTCACTTTTAGTACATTATTGTTTAACTCAAGTTAATTATTTGAGTACACAGTTGCTAAGTCCTTATCCTTGTAAATACAGTTTTGGGACGATTGAGATTCATGGTAGTATTTATTTCGCGGAAGAATGGGGAAGAAAAGTTAAGTCAATACCCCCATATGTTTGTCAAATGATATCCATGTTGTGTTGATCCATCTCAATTCGGGTTATTAGATAGATTGTAAATAATCGAGTATGTAAAAGTTCAAGTGTAGGGGTACATGTTATAAACCCTAAGTTATGATGTACCATGTTTATCAAAAAATAAAAAAATAAAAAAATAGAAATGTATAAAAAATGTATAAAAAAAAGAGTGAAAAAATGTACGGGCTGCTATTTGCTTATGTTATATTTATATTAGAGTCAAGAAAAGAATAAAAAAGAGATTGGTGTAGAGTTTTGTAGAGTTTGTATATTTTGTCCAAGTCTTTGGCTTAGCAACCAAACCAACATGTATTCTTATAAATAATTAGCTAACCCTTCCACTCCAAATTCATCCAAAGTCATCACCCAAATGTATCCCATCCGTTTCCGTTTCCGTTAATGTTATCTTACACCTATACCTCACAACCCTTGAAAATACCCCTTTGACAGTAATGAATAATGCTTGCGCCTAGCGTGGTAACAGGTTTGGATCATTTACCAAGCTAATTATAATTAATATGCAATGACAGGTAATTGAGTGTTATTTTTTGTTTTCCCTCATTCTGTTATAATTATTATACATCCGAGAAGAAAGAGAGAAACCAAACACTTATGAGAGGTGCTAGTAATATACTTTTCGTACTTTAATTTCTGAGGTTGCTAGAATGTTAGTGTTTGTAAAAAACTTTAAAGAGTAAGGTTAAATGAACCATCCATATTTGTTTATTGTCTAGGTAGAAAAGCTCATTTGCTTAAGGACAAGCAAATCTCAAGTGTAGGGGTATTTGATGAGGTGTCATTTTATACACTATTTTTAGGTTATTTAACCCCTTAAATCATGCAAATATGCCCAGATTATGTGCTTAATTGGATGGCATTTGGAGGAAATACACGTGACTTGGGCTCATTTGGAGAAGAAACGGATGAGATTACAGACATACACCAAATCCTTGAAGAAGTATTGCTTACAGAACGTGGAGACGGCGTCGCAAGCATAAAGCGACACCGTTATGATCTATCTGGTGACGGTGTTTGGACTTATGCGACGGCGTCACAACGTAGCCGACTTAAAGTGAATCTAGAACCATCTACGTGGCGACGGCGTCAGAAGCATCAAGCGACGCCATCACGTCGTTTTATCTATATATACAAAACCGATTTTAGGGTTTTAATGTGTAACTTTTGGGATAATTTTGTATAGCTTAGGGAGACGACCCTAGCTCTTGTAGCAGCTTCATAGGTTGTATTTAGGGCCTCAAAACCCTATTGTACTACCTTGAATCCATGTTTTAATCCAAGTAAGGTTATTTATCTTTAATCATTCAATATGTCTATGTGTTGTTTGATTGATTTATCTTTTTTGCTTCTATTATAACATGCGAGGCTAAACCCTCATTTGTATTTGCTTATGATTGCATGAAAGTCGGATTGTAGATCCTTTTACTGTTGCTTCTTGATTGATGATTGTGCGCGTTAGGTTCTAGAAAACCAGCTTTTGTCTGTATCGCTGTAGACACGTCTAGGGAAACGCGAGTGCGTAGAAAGGATATCATCGGGTAACAGTCTTCATACTACCTTGCCCCTTATATTGTTGATCCCTCTTAAGTTATTTCACATGCATTTAATGTACTCTTAGGGGCCTTATAATAGTCTTTATACTACCTTACTTGTGCGTTGCCCTAACAAAATATTAAATAGATGACGGGTTCGTGTAATCCGTTCATGACCTAGGAAATACTTACACCTATCATCACAAGTGTGACAAGGCAACAGGATTAGGAGAAGCAATCTGATAAGTAGTGCATGATTAAGTAAATACATTTAATTATCATAAAGTTATCACCGGTAGAATAGATATTAGTTTAATCAGTAGTTAAACAAACCAATCTCTCAAACCATAGATTTACCTGCTTTCATATAAATATAAAAATACAAAAACAATCTTCTCTTAACTTCTAGAATTTTGTTAAACCTTGATCAAGCCTTCCCAACCTATTCCGCTAGAGAACGATAACAACCCCCGAGTCTTGCCTATACTACTACTACACCGGTTAGGTACTCTGCCTAGGGAGTTGTAAAACTTCTTGTAGAAATCCCTTACGACAACCGCATCACATGCATTGCTGCAACGATAATTGAAGATCGTGATGCTTTTCGTTCAGAAGTACCAGATCTTGTCTCTCACGAATTTTATGCACAAGCACCAAAGATTATTAAAGATCTTTTCAAGAATTACGTACAAAGCAATGTTATTCAAGTTCACCCTACCACAACCACTTCAACCGAAACAATTTCATCAGCTACTCTTCAACAACAATTATATTTCAAGATGAAAAGAAGTCTTCAAGATCAAGCTAATGATCCAGTATTGTGAGAGGTACTAAAATGTAAATTTGAAAAGTCTCCAGCCACTAATACTTCTTGCAAGGAGGATGATATTCACTCACATCATGATGACCATCAAGATAATGATGCTCCTTCCTCTACTCATCCCCCTCCTCACATCCCTCGACCATATCCAAACTACCATTCGTGAACCTAAAGAATTATGCAACGCTAGTTTGTGATGACAAGGATTGTCGTCTAAAAAATATATTGTCTGGAAGGTGGTTTTAAGATTCTGATGACCGGAGGTCATGAAATGGAACTCGGTAGATGGGTCATAATTACGAAACCGAAGGTCATGGTAGCTTGTTCGACTAGATGATAAAGGTTTTTGCAACAGAGTTAGTCAAAACGGTTTGAGGACTCATGTCCAACGCTTCAAGGTTGTGGTAGATATTTCTCATGATCTCCATTGATTGAGCATTGACGTCGTTGTGACCAGAGCAAATAGATGGACCGAATGGTTATCGTCCTGAACGTACAACGGGGTTTTAGAAGACAAACTGTAGCTTAGACTCGAGCACCTAGTAACCGAGGGGAGAATGCACCTCCATCGGCGGTGGGTGATAGGTTGCTCCTGTCGCGCGATTGCCGTAGCACCACCTATCTTGCCTGACACTCAGAACAAAGATTCAAGACATATTTCGGACCCAACCGAAGGGCGGTTGGCCAGAGGCCCAAGGTGTACCAAAGGGTGGACCCAACCGAAGGGCAGTTGGCCGGAGGCCCAAGGTGTACCGAAGGGTAGACCCAACCGAAGGGCGGATTGACGAAAGAACAGGCCACTACCAAAAAGTATAAGAGGTGCATAGAAATGTATGCTTCCGCAGGTCATCCATGTCGAAGGTCATTTATGCCGAAGGTCATGTATGCCGAAGGTCAAGGATATATCAAAAGGTCAGGCCTCAAAGTAGGGGATGAGAAACAAAGCATATAACCAAAGCTCAAGAGACTGAATAAAAAATCATAGCTCGTGCGAGTTAGAGATCGAAAGCCAATGATTAAGGTGTAGAAGGTCCAAATTTATTATACCCTAGACGTCGGTCATGTTTTACACCAGAGCATGTATAATTGCGACGAGCAAAAGATGGACCTGAAGGTTGTCATGGTCGTATAAGAGAGTTTAAAGTTCGAACCGGGGCGTATGATTCTCCTACCGAAGCGTATGATTCAAAACTCAAAACCAGAAAATGACAAAATGATGCTCGTTGAGAACGCCGAAGAGCAACCCTAAGATGTCGAAAGTGATGAGTCCTTCTCCCATCGAAAGGAAATCACGCTGGAAAGGGTTGAAGGAGAGCTTGAACGTTAGCGATCGCCGTATGATTCAGCGGAGCATGTGGTTCAGATTTATTACATAGTAGACGTTGGTCGTATTTTATTACACCGAAGCATGTGATTCAGCTATCAAAAATTAACGAGGTAAAAGCCATCCGGATAAGAGCCATCCGAAAGTATCCATGTTATACTACCACATGCACAATGTATGAGGTACAACAAGCAAGATATCCGCGCGTTGCGGCGGGGCATATTGTTTTTTGCGAATCGATTTGAGTGGCAATGTGTCCGGGCGTTGCAGCGAGATGTAGTAAGCATTTTTTTAACAATCACGGAATTTGAATGAGTGTTTGTCGTTGTGGCGAGATTATACGTTATTTATAGAGCGAACGACTTTTAGTATGTATATGAAAAATATAAATATGAATGGGAAATCTGTTTCTAAATACAGTCGTAAATGGCAAAAAGTATAAGTTATTTATATAATTCAAACTTTAACAGAATTGTAAGTTTCTGACCTCTGTCGTTTATTTTGAAGTTATTAGGTAGTTTATGGTTTATTTTGAAAGTTATATATACATATATTCAACATTATACATATACTCATTAGAGATGTCGTTCACTGTTCACCCTAAAGCACTGTTTATGGCCCAACCCACATTCGAAGATCATTCCGCGGGTATTTTTTTTGTCTGAATGAATCGGTGGTTATGTGTTATATATTTAAGAACTAAAGTTTATTATATAAAAAAGTTGTGAATAGTTAAAAGTTGAGGGTACATTTTGTAAATTTTCTTTTTTTTATTTATATTAAACTTTTTACAACACAACCTTCTAGACCTCGTAATTAAAAGCACAAAAAGTATATACTAGCACCTCACATAAGTGTTTGGGATTCTCTCTTTCACTCGGGTGAAATTATAACATAATGGGGAAACGGAAATAACACTCATTACCTGTCATAGCATATAAATTACCATAGGCTTGGTAAAGGATCAAACCTCCACCGCTAGGCGCAAGCATTATTCATTACTATCAAAGAGGTCTTTTAAAGGGTTGTGGGGTGTAGGTGTAAGATAACATTAACGGAAACGGAAACGGATGGGATACATTTGGGTGGTGACTTTGGGTGAATTTGGAGTGGAAGGGTTAGCTAATTATTTATAAGAATACACGTTGGTTTGGTTGCTAAGCCAAAGACTCAGACAAAATATACAAACTCTACAAAACTCTACACCAATCTCTTTCTTTTTCTTTTTTTTGACTCTAATATAAACATAAACATAAGCAAATGGCAGCCCGTACATTTTTTCACTCTTTTTTTATATACATTTTTTTCGTACACTTTTGCCCTGCCATTGCTTAAACATATAATACATCATGGGGGTTTATAGATACACCCCTACACTTGAACTTTTACATACTCGATTATTTACAATCTAACTAATGACCCGATTTGAGATGGATCAAAATAACATGGAGCTTATTGAGCTCTATTGGGGGTAATAAATTACTTCTTCCCTAATTCTTCATAAGATGAATACTACATGAGGCACAATAGTCCCAAATGGTATTTCCAAGTATAAGGACTTAGCAATCGTATTCGTACTCAATAATTTACTTGGGTTAAAACATAATGTACTAAAGGGTGAGTACATACAAGGTAGGTAAGGCGATTTTGGGGAATAGTAAATTTGGTTTTATGGGTGACAATACTCTTCTTAATAGTCCGGGCTAACCAAAAATTTATCGTGTTACAGTGGAAAAAGGATAGGCTCAGAGGTTTTTAGTACTAGGGGTTGTCTGCACTTAATATGAGTGCATTGGCAAGGGTCCTGTGGGATAGTTATATAGTCGATGTGACCATAATAACAATTACAGGTTTAAAACATGGGTTAATCCTAGTGCCTCTTATCTAGCAAATCCTAATACTTACTATGCGGTCTCGGGATGCATCACAAAAACAAGTTCTAGAATTTAATACACTACAGGTACACTCATATAATTTAATACGATACCAATGCTCCAAAAAGGCCGACAAAGACATACGTACACATCCGTTACGACTGGAAAATAAGACACTTATATGACTGAAATTCGAACCTTAACTCGAGAAAGCTAAAGTACAAATTATCTTGGGTATCAACAATGGATACCCGAATTCCTAAAGATCTAAAGGCGAACCTCACATTTTTAGGGTGGAATTTTGAGGGTTTTTGTGCTAGTCATACACATTCCTATCCATGAGACGCTATTAATACTTGGTTTTCGTCGGTATTGCGTCATAAAAATTTTAACAATTTGAGCGTCAAAAATTTACCTTTTTATGTTATGTTTCGATATATTACCCATCATTTTAAGGAACAAGCAAATGGAAATTGAAGGAATAGTTTCAAAGGCTTATTTTCCCCCTACACTTAAGTTGAACATTGTCTCTAATGTTCTATAGAAGTACCCGTAAAAAGCGAACATAAAGGGTTAGAAACAAGGAAAAGGAACTTAGTACTCTCCTGGTCTTGCTCAATAATAGAGAAGAAACATGCTGATAAATGGTTTTTAAAATCGTCCTCCTAGAATCATCCAATGAAACTTTCCTAAGACTTCAAGCTTCTTCTCGTTAAATTATAACGAAATCAAAGACAATAGACAACTACAACAAGCTAAATCGGCGGGATAGATAATATAATCTTAATGAGAGTTTAGGGTTTTGACTCTATGAAAGCAGTAAAGATAGGATATGAGTAATTGATGTAATCATAAGTTTATGCAGGTTCTACAAAGAATTAAAAATTTTGAACATTGCACATTTTATTTTATATAAATTTAAAAAAATTGAATTTTAAACATTCCTGAGACGCGACGCCGCTCGGTCGTGTTAATTCCCGACGCCGTATCCAGAGTATCGTGAAAAATTCTTCTTCGTTTTTTAATGAGAAATTTCCTTCACGTTATTTTTTAGTCAAATTGAAGAAAGCACAGCATAAAACTAGAATTAATCATTACAATAATGTGGACTCGAAAATGCGCGAAATAAATCTAAACAATTTATTTTAAATGTTTAAATTTGGTTCTTAAAAACCGGATATATTCCCCTACACTTATTTTGTTGCAAAATACATTTGATTGCAAATAAGACTAAGTTATAAACAAACAAAGCATGATTACAAAATTTATTCAAACATAATAAAACAAACAATAAAGAATTAAAATACACGACACTCCTAAGTGCGGGTAAAATGAACATTGGGTTGCCTCCCAAGAAGCGCTTTTCTTTATTTATGAGTCTTGTAGCTAGACTCGAAGTCACATGTTCAAGTATCATAGAAGTGGTCTAGGTCGATGATCTCCCTTGGACTTTCTCTCTCGGAGAGCTTTCTAGTGGTGGGGATCGATTGTAGGGTTTTGGTAAACTCTTCTCCGTCTGGATCAATCAGTCTAATCTTGGCATGCCATGCTCCATCTCTGTTTTTGGGTGGTTTATTTCTGTTTATTGGGTTGTTAATTAAGTCCTTCGATTCCCACATGTTACTCTTAAGGTTTATGGGTATGGCTCCAAAAAATTCAACCATTCTTCTAAACATAAGGACATCCTTAAAAGGATTGATCTCAGCATCTCTAGCAATTTCCCATTCTCTGGGCAAATGGCAATCTAAGAAGTCTTTCCTAGCGTAGTAAGGGATTTGTGCGCCTACTCCATCCGAGCTAGGGCGTGGTTTGTATGATTCCCTTTTTCCAAGCGTGGTCCAATATGGTGCTTCCTCCTCACCTAAATCGACTCCTTTTACTTTGAATACCTACCTAGTGATTCCTTCTCCTACTGCTATCTTGGCCATCTATAGTCTATAACTGCATTGGCGGGTTGCAAGGAATCCTCTTCCTACAAGCAAAGGGGTTTCGGGGTCTTTCTTCATGTCGATTACGTAGAAATCATTTAATAGTTTCAGTTTTCCTATGTGGACTTCTACGTCTTTGACAATTCCTACGGGGTAAGATTTGGTTCCGTCAGCCAACCCGAAGATGTGGTCAGTCTCTTCCAATAGTCCTATGTTAAGCTTTTTGAAGAGGTATAGTGGGATTATGTTTACACATGATCCTAAATCAGCTAAGGTGTCGAAGGGTTTTGAATCCCCTAATCTACAAGGTAGAGTGAATAGCTCGAGGTCTTCCATCTTGGCAGATACTTTGCCTTAGACGAATGCTGATTTGTTTTTGCCTCGTTCTAAGCTCTCCACGTATCTATCCAATATTGAGTTATAGATTGGTGGTGAGCTGAGGACTCGAGACTATGGTTAGGTTAAGATGCTAATCTTGGAATTCATTCTTCAAAAAAGAGTTAGTTCGGGTTCTTATGGTTGGTTGCGTTCTAATCCCCATCCATGGGTTGCAGCTGGCTTGTGGCAAATGTTTTGCCTCCTTGGAACATGTTTTGATAGGCATTGGTTTGAAGTGGAGGTGTGTGATGAGAATTGAGGATCTATGGAAGTTAAGACGAGAGGCAAAACTAGAGAGGTATTTTTTTTTTTTTATTTTTTTTTTTTTTTTTTTATAGATCATATTTTTTTTTTTCCAGTTTTGGGTTCTTGAACCGTTGTTGCTAGGAAAGTGTTATGCCAATCCGATCAGTGATGGCCTTCAATACTGTGTCGATTTTGTTGGTCATCTTGCTTTGTTGTTGTATGAAATCGGTTTCAAACTTGGACAATCTAGCATCTTGAGATGCCAAGAAGTTGAATACCAATCCTTCTAGATTTGATTGATTGTTAAAACTTCGAGGATTGTTGTTGAAGGGACGGTTTAGGATCGAACCGTGGGTTGGAACAGGTTAGGTGGGTTTGAAAAATTATTTTAGGAATTTTGGGGTTGTCTCCACCTAAGGTTTGTGTGAATTTTTCATGATGGATTATAGGTGTCACAAGATTGTTTTGCTCGGGCTTAAAAGTGTACCACTTACCTCCCACTTCGTCGGTACGCGAAGATGAATATTCAACAGAGGCTTGTTCAGGATCTTTCATGCAATACTGAGTGTCGTGGGGACCACTGCAGATCTCATATGAGGTAGTGATTTTGTTCACTTGAGTAGGTTGCGTCGAAGAAAGATGAGCTTCTATCAAGCATTGGACTTGATTCTCGAGCTTGATGAGGCGGCGATCGGATGTACTCGGGACATATGAGTGCAAAGAGATTGCCTTGACCGGCTTAGCAAAATCCCTTGGGTCATTCCAACTTTCGTTGTCATAGAGGGCGAGGTCCTCTAATAATGCCCAGGATTCTTTAGCGTTTCTGTCACGAAGCTTGCCACCGGCCGATTGGTCAATGGTTCATCTTGTGACGGGATTAACATGGTCATAAAAGATTTGAACTTGGAGTCAAAGATCAATGCCATGATGAGGGACTTTTTGTATTAAGTCCTTGAAACGAGTCCATGCTTCAGATAGAGATTCTCCTTGATGTTGTTGGAACATCATGATATCGTTGCGGAGTTTTGCAGTCCTTCTTGGTGGAAAGAATTAAGCAAGGAAACGAGTAGTAAGATCCTCCCATGTGGTGATGGATCCTGCTAGAAGACTATCAAGCCAGTTGCTAGCTTGATCACGAAGGAAAAATTAAAATAAACAATGACGTGATTTTTACCTGTTTCACCGTCAAGGTAAGTGAGTCCACAATGTTTTAAGATAATCCTTGAGGTGTTGGGGTTGGATCCTCCGACCGAAGTCCAGTGGGAAATGAGCATCGTCCTGTTTTGCACCAACCAGTTGGTGTTGGATCGAAAAAGGTTTACCACATTGTTCCCTACGGGAAAGCTCAATGGTATTCCTTGTATCCTTCATGGCCTAGGTTTGAAGTAATCTCCAAGAGTTACGGATAGGATTTGCGTCTCCCATGTTGAGTTGACGAGTATGGATTACGAAAACCAATTAACCTAAAGAAAGATAGACTACGAGGAACTCTAATTTACGAATTAATATCTCACTGAAAGGATTCAAGTGAGTAGTATTAGTTAAACAATGATCGAAACCTAACTATTCCCAAGAAACGGCACCAAAAACTTGATGTGAGGGTTGCGAAGACTTTACAGGAAGTTTTACAATCCCCTAGGCAGTGTACCTAATCGTTGCAGTGTAGTATAGAAAGATTGGGGGTTTGACTATCATTCTCTAGGGGGAATAGGTTGGGGAAGGCTTGTGATCACCGGGTCTACAGAGAATTCTTGAGGGGGGTAGGGAGAGAAGATTATTTTTGTGTTTTTATATTTAATATAAAGCATGTAAATCTATGATTTGAGAGGTTGGGTTGTTCAACTAATTACTAAACTAAGTAATATCTAATATACTGTTGATAACTTTATGATAAGAGCAGATGTATTTACCTAATCATGCACTACTCCTCAGATTGATTCTCCTAGATTTGTTGCTTTGTCACACTTGTGATGATATGTGTAAGTATTTCCTAGGTCATGAACGGATTACACGAACCCGTCGTCTATTTAACATTCCGTTAGGGCAACACAAGTTAAGGTGTATGAAGGACTATTACATGGCCCTAAGAGTATATTAAATGCATGTGAAATAACTTGATGGAGGGATCGACCATATAGTAGGGTAAGGCTTGTTATGAAGACTAAGTTGCCGATGGTCATCCCTTTCTACACTACTGCGTTTCCCTAGACATATCAACAACGATACAAACAAAAGCTGGTTTTCTAAAGCCTAAACGTTCATATTCATCAAGAAGCAACATCAAAAGGATCTACAACCTAAGTTTTATGCAATCATAGATAAATACAAAGGAGGGTTTAGCCTCTCATGTTATAAAGAAAGTAATAATTAATCAATACAACACATAGAATATTAAATGATTAATGTAAATATGCCTTATTTGATTAAAACTTTGGATTTAAGGTAGTACAATAGGGTTTTGAGGCCCTAAAAATGACCTATAATGCTTTTTTCTAAAGGACTAGGGTTCGTCTACCTTGGTTTATATAAGGTATCCTAAATTTACACACTTAATCATAAAAAAGGTTATATTTATAGATGATGTCGATGCGATTTGCCATCGTTTGTAATCCTGACGTCACATCGTCATGTAGATGATTCTAGATCATTTTTAAGTCGGCCACGTCCTGACTCTGTCACCAAATTCCTGACGCTGTCACTATATAGATCACGACGGCGTCGCTTTATGCCTGTGACGCCGTCTCCAGCCACTGTTTGCAAAAGTCTTCAAGAGATTTTGGTGTAGGTCCGTAATCTTGTCCGTTTCTTCTTTAATGAGCTCATAGTCACGTGTATTTCCTCCAAAATCCATCCAAGTTCTAAAAACCTGAAAACAAACGATTAAGCACGTAATTGGGCATATTTGCATGATTTAGGGGGTTACATGACCCCAAAATAATGTATAAAATGACACCTCATCAGAAAGACATTCCATAGTTAGAATAAAAGTCCTTAGGTATGATGGAGTTGAATAAAATGGGAATAATGTCAACTAAGGCGTGAGCTATCATCAGAACAATCACAACATCATGATAGTAATGATGTCTTGGTAGACATTGAAGGGGTTTGAAGATTAAAAGAAATAGGTAATGTAAAGGGTGAAAAGAAAAGAAGGCCCTCGTAAAAATTTAGGTAGAAACCAGGTCAATACATTATAATCTACCGAATATCACTAAGAGATTTTTGTATTGAAGAAAGGACTTATGGACCCAGTGATGCAATGCACAACCCTTCCCAGCCACTCAAGTTTCTCTCAAAAGAATCTTGTTTCATTGTCACGGAGATTAAACGGCATAAATCTATTGACATCTCAATCTTAGATATTGATATTTGAAAAGTGGCAGTCTGCTCCAGCCTCTCGGTTCCTGAACCAAAATACATAATGGAGTCTGAGCCAAATGAGATCATATCATTAATTCTCAAATAGGACATAAAAGTACATTTGTATTAAACATCAATGATACAAAAGGTACAAGAGTTGCTTATATGTCTTTGTGACATTGCGCGGAACATTCAAGAGTGATATTTAAATAAAGTAATCACAATGATGAATGGAAATCCTACCAGTGCTAACTTCAAGCCAATGTTGAATGTATGTCACTAATTTGAAAATGATTGCTTAATGATTCATTTTAGTGTTAACTAGCAATCTAAGTGATCTAGTAGTTATCGTGTTCTTTCGAAATTTGTTTTTGAAAAATACAAACAACATTTCCTTGATTTAATCAAGTGATTTTTTGAATTACCAAGGTCTCTTATGATGTCAGAAGATTGATGGGGGAGATTGTTGGAATTGAATTTGTTAGAGGAGAAAAGCATAAAGTTTGTTATCGGCATTTGATTCTCATGCTTAAACCGCATTTATGATACTTCAAACATGATTTTACTATCGAATATTCAGGCATAACAAGATTATGATTATTTTAATGGACATTGAATATAATTAGGAGAAGAAAAGAAGTGTTCAATATATTGAATTAATCAGGGGGAAGAAATGTGTGAAGTATGTGCATACGTGAGAAGATCTTGTTAATGTATTGCATGTTCCCCTAAATAGATTGGCTACTTATTCGCAATGAAGAAGTCAGATTTGCTGCTAAGTGTGGTTGACTTCATCTTCTACAAAGTCTGTTGCGAGCTTAAACTGCCATAATTAAAAGATACGTTAATTACATCATAGTTTCATATTTGCTTCAAATGGTTGTCTGTTTGGGGAGAAGCAGTTGAACTGCTTTGAGGATGTAATATGAACTGTGGGGAAGTCGAAAACTAGGTTTTATACAGTTTACATTGTATTTTCTACAAGTGAAGAAAAGGTACAAGCTAAAGTACGTGTTGAAGACAAAGGAAACTACGACATATCTTCAGCTATTTATACTTGTTGGATACATTTATGTACAGCAACATCAACAACATCTCTACCTTTAAGAAGCTCATTCATAGGAGAAATCACCGTCATATTTAGAGCATACGTCTCTTTCATAACTCATAACAAGTGTCAGACAGTAGTTTGTTAACTTCCGGCAACTCTGATAAATCAAAGAACTTCCTCAAGTAATCAAGCTTATGATCAAGACAGCGATTCTACATGAGGAAGATTGCTAGCTATCAAGAAAAGCATGAGTATGTTGGTAAGAAGCTTTAAAAGGTAAATCAAGATGGATTTATGTTTAATTCTTTATATAATTAATGTTCTAATAAATAACACACTTCAAATACTTTAAATAAAAATCAAATAAACTAAAACCTTCCATCATTTCACCTCCACAACCCCCACTCACCTACAATATCAAACAATAACAAATAACACTTTACAATATATCCAAACATTACACCCAACTTTTTCTCAACAAATTCAGCCCCTATCCAAAAAACCTACTATAAATACCAACAAATCTCACACCAAAATAAAACAATTAATCTTATACCTTCACTATAACACAACAATTCATCTCTTATCCACTCCCTTACACCCTCCCTCTAACTAAAAATACTCCTTTACAACCACAACCCTACAACAATCTTATGTGGTCGTAAGATCAATCCCAATCAACAACAAAAAAACAAACAAAAACAAAAAAAACCAAAAAGACACCAAACAACACAAAACACAAAAAAACTCCACCCCACCCGAATTCTACATGCCAGTAACCACTAATTCTATCTCTATAAACAATATCGATAAAATTGCTGTCTACTCTTCGAAATCTTGTATCGTCACAAGGGATTCTGTTTGAATCACATGTAGGATTCCATAATGTAGCATAGTAAAAACACCACAATCTCTAAAATTTGCTTTAGTCTTCCACTTAAGCTTAGGGATTCTGTTGAATCACATGTGATTCATTACAAATCACATGAGATTCTTAAATGAAAATCAGTGTCTGATTTGGTTCAATTTATACTATTCTCTTTTTCTTACAACAAACATTAAAATACACAAAATCACAAGTCATTTTTAACTGTTGTACTATGTGGTTATTTTCAACACAGAACAATACTGAAAACATAATCACATGAGATTCATAACAAAACAATTTTAGCGCAAAATTACATGTTATTTTACCTGTAACTTCTTCTATAACAGCATTTGGATTTGCAAATTCTTGTAAAACATCTTCTGTATCTGATTCGAGTTCATTATCCTTTTCAAAAACCTGTTTGTTCAGATCCATGTTTTCAACAGCTTCCATAAAATTATTTAACTGATTTTCATTCATGTTCATATCCTGTTTGTTCAGATCCATGTTTTCATCCATGTTTAGATCCGGCGATTTAGATGATGGAGATGACCGGCGTTGGTTGTATATGTTTTCCGGCGAGGTTGTATATGATGTAGATGAAGCAGTGGTGGTTATTTGTTAGGGAGATGAAGAATTGGTGTTTCCGGCTTGATTTTTATTAAGGAGAAGAAGCAGTGGTGGTTTCAGGCGAGGTTGTTAGGTTTCCGACGTGAATCAGGTGGTGGTTTTTGATTATCCGGTGTGTGTATTATTTGAGGAGAGAGAAAGTTAAAAATTAAATGAGGGGTAGGTTTGTATAATTTGGGAATTATATATCATGTTAAGAATTGATATTAGCCATTGGATTGCAATGAGATCAATGGCCAAGATCTTCTTTTTTGTTCTTTGATTGGTATGTGTTTTTCATGGATCTCACGTCAAATGTTAGATTGTGTTAATGATGATTTTTATGTATGATTTAATGCTTTATGTTGTATATAATATCAAGTGTATCGTGTTTATTTGGAAATTGCAACTTTTCATAGCCATAATGTTCTAGTTTTCCATTTATCAATTTGTATGTTGTGTGTATTTCTTTTATTGTCTTTATTTTGATATAATATACGGTTTAAAGCTTTAGAATTATGTTGATGATAGTTTTATAGGCTTTGTATATGCTTGTTATTATCTTTGAATCGTGATTTGTAGCTAAGATGTCTTTAATCGTACAAAACTGGATGATATAGGTGTTGTAATATTAGTGCGCCTTTACTTGTTTGGTACTTTGCATGATGTGATGGGCTTAGTAAACGAGCATATACAAAGTGTGCTTATGCGAAATGGCAAAAGGAAAAGTGAAACCAATTATCACATGTTTTCTATGTTATTGGTTTCACTTTAATTTTTTCCTCATTTTAAGTGCGTGTTTTTACTAACAGATGAATCACTCAAGTGAGATGTAAAGAAACTTACCATGCATTTTCATTACAAACCATGCTAGGTCACTATATTGTTTGGCTTCAATCAAAAGTCGACTCAACTAGCTATACGTAAAAGACTTGTAGAGCCCATATTTAGCCTTCTCAATTACATGCTCTAGTTCTTCTTTACCAACACACGCACACGGAAGAGCGGTCCCACAAGCTATTTCAACAGAATTCTCCCGGGCCTTTGTCATAATTTGATGCTCAAGAGTAATACAAGAAAAAAGCTGTTATATAGATAATCGTGAAATGTAACGTGTCTTTCTTTTCTTTATTCGTCAAAATTTTAGTCGGTGTTGCGCATCATTCTGAAGAAGATGGACCTGAAACCAACCATACAAACCAGCTATTAAAAGCATTTTAATTCACATTTGAAATTGTCGGATCCCGATGTACACTTTCACTTCATATTACGAACCACGAATCAAACCAAGAAACTAGAAAAAAGATAATGGTTTAGAGAGAGAAAGAAGAGAGAGTGATGAGAGAAAAAGAAAAGATATTATTTAGAAAAAATGAGAAGAGATATTTTCTTAGTAGAAAATATCTATATATATACCCTTACACATTTAATGTGACGCGTGGGATATTTAACTAGGACTCGGGCTCGGGTTTTGCTTGGGATTAAACCTGAAACATATACAATATTAGTTTAACTATCGAGCTCGATTCCCGATAATATTCTATTACAACATTAACTAATTAATTGACCGAGACTTAAATACATAATGAACGAACTTCATGTTCGACTCAATATTTTGAGGCTAACAATCTCCCCCGAAGTGAGTTCAATGATGACACTCCTTCATGAGATAATGAGATTGCTTTTGTCGTTAAGCTCATGTGGTCTTGGTCTTTCTCTTTGTTCTTTGTTGTAAACTTGTTCCTTCATGCTTTGCGGTCTAGACTTTGAGCCTTTGTCATTGTCTTTATCGTCTATGCCATCTTGCGATCTTGTGTCTTTGACCAACATGCTCATACTTTTGCATTATCTTGAAAGCTTTAAATCAGAGTTAGCGGAAGTCTTTGTCTTTAAATCTTGAGCTTTCTTGATAGATTGTCTTTGTAGAATGAGCATGAACATGTGGTAATGAATCGACTTTGGTTGATTGAGATACTGTCACCACCGTTTTAACCTGCAGGTTTACGTTAGTGATAATCAAGAAAATTGATTTGAAAATCAATCGACGTGTTACTTGTAAAAGCGTTTTTGTAACACATCGGGAGTTTTGAGCTTTTATCAAAATTCATCAACCGTCAATTCATTTACTGGACCAAATCGATATCCAGTTGTCACAAGTTTGATTCATATAGAATCTCGCAAGTCACCTACCAAGAGCTTGTTTGATGCTGGCTCAAGCAGGATTTCCATCTTCATTGTGAATACATTAGTATCACTCGGATGTTCTGGCAAATATCACAATGATATTGCGTAGGACTCTTGATAACAGCTTGTGAACCTGATGATGTTCAACAAGTGTTTGAAATGGAATGTGTCCTAACGAGATTTTCGTACGCATTGTCATATCGGTAGCATAAAGTAGCATGTGTTCTCATTCAAATTGATTTTTTCGTCAATAGATTTTCATACCGATGATTATTGCCGTGATAACCGGACCCGGATCGGACCGACCCGGACCGTACCATTTTTTCGACTTCAGGTCTCAGGTCCCGCGCATTGGAAAAATTCGGTTCTCAGTCCCATCGGTCCGGTCTTGGGCCTGGTCCGGATCCGGTCGTTTTCGACCGTGCTCACCACATTTGTGAGGTTATCACACATAACCATCAGAAAACTGAGAAACACCTAAATCCAGATCTCACCAACAAACCCGTCACCATTTGCGTTTCTCACGTCCACGCAATGAACTGCGACAATGAGACCACCTCTCCGAATGAAACTATACGAGTTCGTTTCCCATACACGACACCCATAATCATATCCCATTAGTGAGGTTGACCGGCATGAAATGTGAATAAATCCGGCTTTTGGAGACCGGATTCGAACCCAACTTTGCTACAGGCCCAAAACCAAGGAAACTTACGAGCCCTATAGGGATGTCACCCTTTTCTGGGTTTGTGTTTGCTTCTTGACAGGAACACGAAGCATTTTTCGTTCATGTCCCGCAGATTTAGAAACGAGACCCGTCATTCTTATAGGTAGATTGAATAACGAGTCCCACGGATGACACTTATTTGTTTAAGCATATTTCTGTCGGCTTGATCTTGATGACTCTTATGAGCCTCGTGTCGTCATCCCGAACCTAGAATGGAGCTGTCAATCAAAAGAGAACCCGGTAGAAGGAGTCCCGAGGCCGAAGCCCCAGAACCACCCTCCGACGGTCAAGTCAGTACCTCGATTATGGAGGATTTAGTATGAATGTGTAATGTGTGTTGTGTTGTCTGTATAAATGAGATGATATAGAGAATATAGAGAGTGGTGTGGCTTATTTATATCCAAACTCCTGGACAATACTTGTTGGATAATAACCTGCAACATCCCTTTATAATCCATTAGTCAATAGCATATATACACGTTGGATAATAACCTGCAACATCCCTTTATAATTCATTAGTCAATAGCATATATACACGTCGGATAATAGGTCTGGGAGACCTATTATTTATTGGTCCATTAGACGGATATGGTATATTAGACCATATGCGTCAACATTTTACACGTAAAATGACCCTCGGTTTTATTACGCCAAACATTATGCATAATTAATTTGCAACTTCTGTAACATCAATATATATACTCTCAAAGACTCAATGCCAAAAGTCCCCTAGGCAGACATCTAAAGATGAATATTACCCTTAAAAAAATGGTACTTACACCACCTTAGTTATCTCTTCTTTAGCAAGAGCTTTAATCCTTGAAGGAACAACAGCCTCAGTGATCCTTGTTCCAAGACACAACTGACCACGTTTTGATTTCCCCCAAACCCATAACGACCCATCGACTCCAATGGCTGCTAATTCCCTGAAGCGGCATGTTGTAGAAAATAATATAAGTATTTATGGTCCGGAAGGATTCAAACAGTAATATAGGTAAATTAAAGATTACTAGAGACTTCAACATTTCAATCTTCTAGCAATTCTTTCCGTGATAAGCAAAAAGTATAACTAGTTTTGGATTAAAAGATTGTTATACAAAAAGTATAACGCTTGATAAACTTAAATCAGCAAACTTCTGCCTACCTCAGCTGTTTTCTCGGTCTCTTGATAACCATGTCTATTTTGTTAAGCTTATTTTTAATGTTTGCTTGATAGAGGTGAGTTCCATGAAAAACACATACAAATCAAAGAACAAAAAAGAAGATCCTGGCCATTGATCTCATTTCAATCCAATGGCTAATATCAATTCTTAACATGATATATAATGTCCAAATTATACAAACCTACCCCTCATTTTATTTTTAACTTTCTCTCTCCTCAAATAATACACACACCGGATAATCAAAAACCACCATCTGATTCACGTCGGAAACCTAACAACCTCGCCTGAAACCACCACTGCTTCTTCTCCTTAATAAAAATCTAGCCGGAAACACGAATTCCTTCATCCTCCCTAACAATAACCTACCACTGTTTTTTTTGCTTCTTCTACATCATATTAAACAACCTCGCCGAAAACATATACAACCACCACCGGTCATCTCCATCATCTAAAGCGCACGTGGAACTAAACATGGATGAAAACATGGATCTGAACAAACAGGATATGAACATTAATGAAAATCAGTTTCAATAATTTTTATGGAAGCAGTTGAAACATGGAATCTAAACAAACAGGTATTATGAAAAGGATAATAACCGAATCACATACCATAAGATGATTTACAAGAATATCAAATCCAAATGATGTCATAGAAAAATACAGGTAAAATAACATGTACTTTTGCGCTAGTTTTGTTATGAATCTCATGTGATTATGTTTTTAGTATTCTTACTAACCACATAGTACAACAGTTAAAAATGACTTGTGATTTTGTGTATTTTAATGTTTGTTGTAAGAAAAAGAGAATAGTATAAATTGAACCAAATCAGACACTGATTTTCATTTAAGAATCTCATGTGATTTGTAATGAATCACATGTGATTCAACAGAATCCCTAAGCTTAAGTGGAAGACTAAAGCAAATTTTAGAGATTGTGGTGTTTTTACTATGCTACATTATGGAATCCTACATGTGATTCAAACAGAATCCCTTGTGATTCAAATAGAATCCCTTGTGATTCTTTATGAATCACATGAGATTCATGATAAATCACATGTAATTTTTTTTTCTTTTTTTAGTTTATATGTAATGGATTCAGTGTGTTGCATGATAATAATTTGATGTGATTTCAATTTTTTTTATATACAGCTTGTATAAACAACCATGAGCAACTTTAATACGAGCAAAATTAAACGCCAGGTGGATCATAGATTTGGGAACCACATGTCGAAGGAAATTCTATACCAGTTGAGGACCTGGTATGATAAAGTAGATAAGCTATGACAGTATTCGAAAAACGCCTGAAATGGGAGGTTTTTGAAGTTAAGAAATCAAATTGCAAAGGCTAACAAAATCAGGAGTGGTAAGAACATAAGTACATCATGTGGTAATAAGAAGGTGTCCAAAAGGTATAAATGTCGAACACTCTTGATCCTGAATAATTGAGAAACAAAAAAGAAATACACAACTCATGTAACAGGATGATCAAACTTCGTATAAAAATATGTTTTTAGAAGATATTTTTTTCTGGAAGATACAAGTTAGATCAATTTTACCCCAAACACAATCACATGCTGATACCAAAAGAGTACAAACATTTTACAAAGAAACAAAGAAAGATGACTCAAGCAGAAAAAAATGTTTGTTGTGAAAGCTTCAACTAATAAAATTGGTGCAACACGTGCACACATTTGTAATAGAATGGAAGGAGTCGCTATGGGAATATGTACATGGGACGACTGATGATTTTAAGAATCATCAGAGGGATGTGAATGTTTTCATAGGTGAAAGTGACGCACAAATGCTCATAAACAAAATGGAAAACAGAAAAACGTATGTGCCGAACTTCACCTTTCCAGTAAAGGGTAGAAAAGCGTTTGCGTTAGTCTTGATGTTTGAGTCAGAGAAGTTGCCAAATGCAATTACAAGAGTTGGAGACACAGTACTATTTGATGCAACCTTCAACACAACAAGTAATGTGGATCACTTTTATCCTTTAAAATTAACTCTTATTTTAGTAAAAAACATGTGATTCAAAACAGAAATAACATGGATTTAACGATGAATCAAATTTGAATGTTCTGTAACACAAGACTAGATATGATTCACACAGAATCACATGAGATTCAAACGAAATCACATGAGATTCAAACTGACTCACATGAGATTCAAACATAATCACATGAGATTCAAACAAAATCACATGAGATTCAAACTGAATCACATGAGATTCAAACTGAATCACATGAGATTCGAACTGAATCTCATGTGATTCAGAGATTCAAACAGAATCACAAGTATTTAGGGATAAAATTAGTCGCACATTCATGAATATTAATCATTTTTGTATAGGTACAACATGAAGTTTGTACCATTCATCGGCATCGATAATCACGGAAAGTGTGTCACACTTGGTTCCGGAATGCTTCTACATGAAGATACAAAATCATACACGTGGCTGCTAACAACATTCATGACCGCTTTCTTAAAAGAACCAACCATGATTGTGACAGATCAAGATGGAGCCATGAAAAGAGCTATCGAAGCCGTTTTTACTAAAGCCAAACACAGACTTTGCATGTGGCATATTATGCAAAAAATTCCATCAAAGGTATTTTTATTCACATAATTGTTTAACAATACTTATGATTCAAACAGAATCACATGAGATTCAAACTGAATCACATGAGATTCAGTTTGAATCTCATGTGATTCCTTTAGAATCTCATGTGATTCTTTCTGAATCATATCTATTACTTGTGAGTACAGAAGAATCACATGTGATTTAAAAGGAATCACATGAGATTCTAAAGGAATCACATGTGAATCTAAAGGAGTCACATGGGATTTTCAACAAATCTCATGTGATTCATGTAAAAGGTTATTACAAACATATAAAGACTTACCTTATAGTCTCTCTTGTGATTCATCTTTGTATCTCTTGTGATTAAACTAATTACTCTAATTTATCCAAAACAGATTTGTAAGCAAATATACAATGAAACAGATTTCAAAGAACGTTTTGATAAGATCGTTTGGAATATGTTCATTGAACCATTGAAGTTTGAAGAAAAATGGGCAAAATTGATTGAAGATTTTGGTTTGCAAAATCACAAATGGATGACAAAGATGTTTAATATTCGAGAAATTTGGATTCCAGCTTATTTTGTTGACTCCCCGTTATTTGGATTGATGAGGACCACTTCAAGGTCTGAAAGTGAAAACTCGTTCTTCAAAAGTTTCACAAACCCTGGGGCAACGCTTGTTAGTTTCATGATGTCATATGAATCAGCAATGGAAAGGCAAAGGTATAGACAAGAGGCATTAGACTTCAAAACAATTGAAGCAGCTCCAAAATGTGAAACAAAGTTGCCAATTGAACTTCATGCAGCACGAGTATATACTAGGACGATATTTTTGCTTGTTCAAACGGAAATAATCCAAGGTTGTTGGACTTGTACGATACAAGATCTAAAAATAAATGAAGGTTGTGAAACTGTCATTATTAGAGATAAGAATCCGAAGATTAATACAGCACTTAATACCAAAAAGGGAAAAGAACAAGAGAAGAAAACTGGAACTGTGGCAGAAACAGTGAGAGACTATAAGGTAAGTCTTTATATGTTATTCAAACTGAATCTCATTAGATTCAAACTGAATCACATGAGATTCATAACAGAATCACATGAGATTCAAACTTAATCACATGAGATTCAAACTGAATCACGTGAGAGTCAAATCAGAATTACATGAGAATTACATGATATTCTAAGCAGATTCTATTTATATAAGCTAACCTCATGTGATTAACTATAGTACTGATTTTGTTAGGAATCACATGAGATTTGTTGAAAATCCCATGTGATTCCTCTAGAATCACATGTGATTCCTTTCATGTGATTCCTTTTAAATCATATGTGATTATTTTTAAATCATATGTGATTTGTGTTGAAATAACAAGTATTGTTAAGATAAATTACATGATTCACATGCCTAGTTTTTAATCTCATGTCATTCTATAAAAATTCTTATTTCTTGTATTTGTGAAAAAGGTACTACGAATTATAGAAGATGGTTCAGTCGTATGTTCTTGTAGACATTTTCTCCGATACGGGTTTCTATGTCGACACATATTCTGTGTGTTCAAGAATCGTGATATTAATGTTATTCCAAAGCAATACATTTTGAGGCGCTGGACAAGGGACATAATACCACCTGACCTGAGAAGACAAAGAAACAGATATGGGGAAAAAAATTTAACAATTGAAAGACTTACAAATGAGGCAAATTTTTTGGTAGACGATTCTTTATTCTTGTTGAGCAAAGATGAAAGAAGGATGGGCACTTATGTAGAAAAATTAAAAATACTCTTGGATGAAGTGAAAGCTGATATGCCGAATCCCGCTTCAAGAAATACAGGAGATGTGATTGGTGGTATTTTTTCCATATCAAAACCAAATCAAGTTGATGTAAAAAATCCAACAAAGGCTGTAAACAAAGGAGAACATTTAAAAAATGGAGAACGTTTGAAGAGTGAAAGAGAAAAAGCAATTAAAGTTAAAGCGAAAGCAATGAAGGTTTGTGGATACTGTCAGGAGAAGACAAACGAGCATACCAAAACAACTTGTCCAAAGAATCCAAAGGCAAGGAAAAAGAAGAAGGTGACACCAATTATTGATGTTTGAACATTTTTTTGTTACTGAATTTTTTTTTACTTGAATATTCTGATAACATTTGTCAAGTTTCTTAGCTACTTAATAAAAACTGTTTGTTAGTTACTTAATCACATGTGATTCCTTTTCAATATCCTTGTAATTCTTTTGCAAATCTCATGTGATTCATAAAGACATCCAGACATACTTGAAAAAAAAGCAATAAAATATAGATTGCAATTGCAAATGTTTTGTATATATGAATCTTTTAAAATCACATGTGATTCCTTTTCAATATCCCTTGTAATTTTTTTATAATCACATGTGATTCATACAGACATCCAGACATACTTGAAAAAAAAACATAGATTCCAAAGACACTAAAACTGATATTACTAATGCCATAAAAACTAGAATTGTTCTACCATCGAATTAGCTTCTAATCTAACATGTATAGATAGATAGCTGAACTACAATTCACAAAACACAAGTTCCATATGGATGTGTTGAAGTACCATAAAAACTACCACTGAACTACCGAAACTGAACTGGTGGTTTTAAACAACTTCACAAAAGATATTCAGCTTCACAAAAAGACATTCTTCTACAGGATACTTAATTGCGTTCACGTTCACCCCTATTCTTAGCAGCTTCAACCACTACGGACAACTTTTCACAAGAATCAAGCTTATCAAACTCTTTAGCTAATTCAAGCATCTTTGGGGCATGCACATTAATCTCGTGTAACAGAATCTTTGTAGCGAACTTGAATCTCAATCGCCTCAGCATGTCACACTGCAACTTCGACTCAGAAACAAGCCCACAATCCCAAGTTGAAGCAGTTTGACCACTGTAAGTTCCATATGAAGCATAGTAAAGAACGCAGTCTCTGAAATTTCTTGGTCTTCCACTTCATTTAAGGATATTCGCCATTCAATCTTTGAATCTTGAATGTCTTGGTGTCCATACAACTTCAGATGACGAGTAAACAGCTTTTTCTACAACAAAAATAGAAAAAAATAAAATAAATAAAAACATTTAACTCTGGGAACATTTCAATTAGGTAAATCACATGTGATCAGGGGCAATCACATGTGATCAGGGGCAATCACAAATGATAATGTATTAAATCACATAAAGTAAAATACTTACAAGAAGATCACATGCTTGTTTATACTTTGAATCATATGTTGATCCAGAGTCACTGTTATCTAGAATCGTCATTGATGTTGTATGGGTTAAGCTGAACACGACCACATAAAAATGGCCAGACAAGCAAATTGGAAAAAAGGCCTGATTTAAAAAAAATAAAAAACATAATTAAAATGATGAAAAAATATAAAAACAATGAATAAGTATAATTAAAAAAAAGCAATTTTACCAAATCAATGCCATTGAGAGCCAAGCCATTAACATTATCCTTAAACTGAGCAGAAACTTGTGCTGAAAAGTTTTCCCATCTCTCTTCATCAGTAGCATAGGTCCCATCAAACATAGAAAGTGTCTATATACAATCACATACATAAAATAATCGTTATAAAAAAATAATTATATAGTAAAATAAATAAATTAAAGACACTTACAATACAACCAGTGGGGAAAAAATGTCTAGATAGAGATCCAGCCTTTCTAAAACGCTCTTCATAATTAAGAACTTCACTCCAACAGTCGACCACATTAGCGTCAATCCATAAACCAGGTGCTAATGTTTCCATATTCAAACGAATTCCGAAAACTTTTTCCAGCCCAGATGATGTTTCAAAAACATGTTCACTATAACAAAAAATAAAAAATAGTTAGTACTAACAACAGAATCACATGTGATTCAGAACCTAATCACATGTGATTCAAACAGAATCACATGTGATTCAGAACCTAATCACTTGTGATTCAAACAGAATCAAATGTGATTCAGAACCTAATCAGATATGATTATCACAGAATCACATGTGATTCAAACAGAATCACATGTGATTCAAACAGAATCACATGTGATTCAAACAGAATCACATGTGATTCAAACAGAATCACATATATCAAATTATAAACTTACATCTTGTCGCCCCTCATTGCGAACAAACTATTTCCGACGATAAACTCCAACCTAGTAATTTTTGGTAGAACCTTCGTCGTCTTGTTCATATAGGGAGATAATAGGTACAACGATGGTTTCACCCTTCGTTTTTCAGGACTAGGACTTAACTTTCAAACACGTGTTGCTAATCTCTCAGGAGTAACCAGGACTGCATCTGACTCTTCCATTCTCACGATATCTACATTAATGGCATCAAGTGCATCACCCTGAAAAAAATAACAAGATTTAATTAAAAATAGAAAGAAATTTTAGAAAAAAAAATATACAGATAAATCGTGTTTAGAGTATTACATATAAGTATTCATCAACTACACAGTCAATCACCTCTAAAACAAAATCGGCATTTGCATCTAACCACTGAGTGTATGACTCGGGGGTACACGTGATGTCATTTTCTTCCTCAAAAACATTTTCTTTTCCAGTAGGATCAGTAGGATCAACTGATTGTTTTTCCGTTGACTCAACCTGCTTCTTTGAACCTCCATTATCATCCTGCACATCACGATTTCCATCCACCACACGATTTCCATCATCCTCAACATGTACCTCCTTGTCAGTAACAGATGAATCATTCCCATCCACATTATCATAGTCATCCTCATTCGCAACGTCATCAACCCCAGCATCATCATCACCATTCCCAGTATCATCATTACCATTCCCAGTATCATCATCACCATTACCAGTATCATCATCACCATTCCCATCATCTCCTAAACTACTTTCGTGATAACCAAACTCAATTGGATTTTTAAACACTTCAGCATACTTTTGATGAATTTCAAAAAACTTTCTATCACCAGGATATTTTTCACTAGCCGTCATAAGACACCCTTCCAGAAAAACTCTTTCAGAACAAACAATAGAAAGCTTTTCTTCAGCTTTTTTAATCAAATTCTGCAGTTAATCAGATTGTATTAACTTAGAAACATAAAAATAGCTTCTCATATGGATTAATTAAAAATCACATGTGATTCTTCATAGAATCACATGTGATTCTAATGTGATTAAATAGCAACAGAATGAAAATAAAACACTAAACCTCTTTCTCTGTAGTTAACATAGAACCACCACCAGTTGATTCATCATGAAGTTCTAGAAGCCCCAACACATGTTCTTTTAGTTCCAGCTTTTCTCTTTGTCTCATCAAAGTTGAATTCCAAGCTCTGATAGCTGGACGAGTTCGAACAATAGGAAATCCATCGAATTTTGTAGAATCAAAATACAAAAGCTGAAAAAAAGTGTAAATACAAAAATCATGAAATTTAAAAAAAAATTAAAAACTTACAATGAGGAATAGAAATGGTCCAAGATATTGCACAGTTCGTTTTTTTGGGATTTCACTATCTTCCAAGCAACTATGGATGTAACCACACCAGTCAATCTTAGAAATATCAGAATCTTCACGCAAGCGTCGGACCACATCCAAACAGATTTCTCCCTTCAAACCGGCAACTCTACCAATTGTATTAGTGAACAAAGTTAGAAAGTTGACTTTGAAAAGAAAGTCAACTTTGTGAGCAAAGATCAATTTTGAAGCAATATCACCAACTCGGATTTTCTTCAATGTTTTCGGGGAAAACTGATCAACCCACGACTTCACAAACTCATGTTCCACTGGTCTCGCCTCTAACGAAAATAAAGAAATACCACCCACGGGGATACCTAAAATATCATGGATTTTACTAGGAGTGACATGAATTGAATCACCAGAATCCAAAAACAACTTGTAAGTGTAAGAATTAAAGTTTGCAACACAAAACCTTCCAACCCTTGACGGTATTTCATCAATGGCAAGGTTGTGAAACGAATTGAAACCTATTTCAGACAAAAAGCTCCACATATCAACTTGTGATCCCTGAATAGCAGCAAAAAGGGACTTAGGGACCGCCCTGGCACGAAGAGTTGGAAAATGCTTAAGATACTCTTCATGTGCCACTTCACTAGGCGTCAACTCTTTCTCATTTTTCTTATATTTCATCTTTCTGTCCGACACACTCTCATCAGAGTCTTCTTGTTTAACATATTTAAGTTTTTTAAGAAGACGCCTCAATTCCTTTTCATCAACAGACGAAGACAAAGAATCAGAAGAATTCTTTATCTTTCTCTTCATACCAGACTTACTCTTCAACTTTTTACTATCATTACCCTTGACAGCAGGCTTGAGAGCGGCCTTGACAGCGCGCTTGACAGCAGGCTTGACAGCGGGCTTGACAGCGGGCTTGACTGCGGGCTTGACCACCGACTTCTCAACAAGCGACTTATCAGCCAACACAGCCGGCGCATTTACCTTTGGAAGCTCAGTCCGACGCCTTCTCTTCTTACTAACAACATCTGACAACAACTCATTTGCACCAAACTTATCCTTATCAACATCCAACTCCTTATCAGCCACATCCGACTCCTTATCCTTATTATTCACAACATCAGACTCCTTATCAGTCACATCAGCCGGCGCATTTAACTTTGGAAGCTCAGTCCGACGCCTTCTCTTGTTACTAACAAAATCCGACAAGTCCTTATCATTTGAAACAACCTTCTCCAAACCAACATCAGGCACAACATCATTTTCATTAACAATCGAAACCTGCACCTTATCCTTATCCTTTTCATTAACCAATACAGCTGGTTTATCCACAACATTAGCCGGTTTCTTAACCGTTGCCACAATAGCCGGATTCTTAAGCGTCGCCTTATCCTTAAATACAACAGTAACCGGTTTCTCCAAAACATCAGCCTGTTTCTTAACCGTCGCCTTATACTTAACCTTTTCCGGTTTCTCTACAACATCAGCGGGGTTCTTAACCAAAGCCTTATCCTTAACCTTTTCCGGTTTCTCCACAACCAACGGTTTATCCTTAACCAACGGTTTCAAAACTTGTATACCAGTTGTAGGATTGAATTCAGACACAGGCTGCACATTAAGCACTTTATCGCCATGTTTAGCAGCAACAATCATATCCCTTGTACGCCACTTCCTAACACCTAACACAAAACACAAAATAAATAAAAAAAATCACTAAACAGCTAATAAATAAGCAAATAAGAAAAAAGATACTAAATAAGCAACATAACACAAAACGAATCACATGTGATTCATCACTAAAAGCTAAACATAAAAAAACCTAAATAAGCAACAAATAAGCAAATGAATAACAAGCTAAACCTAAATAAGCAAAAAACAAGCAAAAAGCTCATGAAAAAGATAACATTTATTTGCTTAAGCACTAATTATTCAACGAAATCATTACCAAATAAACAACACCAAATAATCAACAACAAACTGATAATAAAAGAAAATAAGAAACAAAACTTAAAAAACCTAAATAAGCAACATCCATTGATTGAATCTAAAATAAGAAAAAAAATAATCAACAAATAAGAATTCACAAATTGAAATATAAAATAATCAAAAAACAAAAACTAAAAACTCTTAAATAAGAACCAAAATAAACAAAGAATAAAAGAAATGTATACCTATTAGCTTATTCTGATGCTTATTTTGATCGGAAACACGCAACGAAGATGATTTGGGCGACGGATCATCTTTAGATAAACTCATTTCGTCTCGTACGTCCATTTTCAACCATCAATTTTGATGAATACCGATTAGGGTTAGATCTGGGAGTGATTTAGGGGTGGGTGGTGACTGTGTGTGTAAGTGTGTGTGTGTGTAAAGGTTAGAGAGAAATGAATGATATGTGTGTTGATATCCGAGTGTATAAGATAGAGATGAAATTACGAAAATACCCTTATCTAAATATTAAAAATAAAATGGGAAAATATCTACACCATTGGATCAGATTAAAATAAAAGGTGGAGATCCACCGGTTTGTTCTTTGAGAAGAAAGTGTTCTATAAGGAACTTTTCTCTTGTTTTTTATTGATTAGAACTTGCAGATAAAAAAAATTTGGTGCCACATATATTCAAAAGGGATAAAGTCGTAGAATACCAACGAACTTTGCCTAATTTATCGATTTGGTACGTGTACTGAAACAATTATCGATTTGGTACGTGTATTTACATAAAGTGTTCTCATTTGCACATTTTGATGATGTGTCATACGTGATATGCTGACACGTGGCACATCAATAACGTGACACATCATCAAAATGTGCAAATGAGAACACTTTATGTAAGTACACGTACCAAATCGATAATTGTTTCAGTACACGTACCAAATCGATAAATTAGGCAAAGTTTATTGGTATTCTACGACTTTATCCCTTTATCTAACATATACAAGGTTAAATATTTCTTATGTTTTCCAATGTTTAATTCAGTACATGCATGATCCTTTGTAGTCTCATTTAAAGGATGCAATAAGAGTTTTAAGGTACTTGAAAGGGGCACCAGGTACTTGAATACAGATTAATAAGGTTAATGAGCTTAAAGTTAAAGTATATAGTGGTGCAGACTAGGAAAAATCTCATGTAACAAGGAAAAGTGTGTCTGGTTTGTGTTATGATTGGCAAGTGTCCTATGTCTTGGAAAAGTAAGAAGCAACTTATAATTTTTGGATCTTCTGCTAAAGCAGAATATAGGTGTATGGCTGCTTTTACTTGTGAAGTTATTTGGATATGCAATGTTTTGAGTGACTTAGAGGTTACTGGTTTATTTCTAGTTGATGTGTTGTGTGATAGTAGTTCACCAATTCAAATTGCTAGTAATCATGTCTTTCATGAAAAGACAAAGCACTTTGAGATTAATGTTCATATTGTGAGAGAAAAAGTTGCAGCAGGTGTGATTAAAACTATAAAAAATTCATACTTCTAACCAAGCTGCGAATATTTTTACAAAAGGATTGATCATCAGTCAGCATCAGCAGTTTTTGTAAATATCTTTATCTTGTTGACATGTTCAGGTTATAAGTTTGAAGGAGGGTGTTGAATGTGTCATTTATTAGTCAAACTTATATCTTCAGCTTATGTATAGGGACTACATATGTCAATATCTAAAAGTTTCCAAGTTTGAGCTAGTTATGTCAAGATTGGGAGTCAATGGGCTAGAGTGGAACATTCAACTATATAAGTTAAGGATGGATCTAAGGTTTCACACTTTTTTTTTGGATATTAAGTCTTTGCTCTCTCTCTCTCTCTCTCTCTCTCTCTCTCTCTCTCTCCCCCTCTCCTTCTCTCTCCCCCCCTCTATCATTTAATCTTGTGTTCTTGATATCTTTTGCAGATATCATCTGTCTAAGTGATTGAGTGTTTGATTGTAGTGAGATGCCCGGATCTTCTTAGAAGGACAATCTTATAATTTCTTTTGTAATCGTTTGGTTAGCATCCGTTTAGAGAGTAATCTTCTTGTATTTTGAGTATTAATAAAATTTGCTCTCTCTCTCTCTCTCTCTCTCTCTCTCTCTCTCTCTCTCTCTCTCTCTCTCTCTCTCTCTCTCTCCATCTCCCTCTCTCTCTCCCCCCTCTATCATTTAATCTTGTGTTCTTGATATCTTTTTTAGATATCATCTGTCTAAGTGATTGAGTGTTTGATTGTAGTGAGATGCTC
>BQNB010038218.1:13069-48902 GCA_026074375.1 Tanacetum coccineum | reverse complement strand
AAATATTTTACGAACCTTGTCGTTTTTGTACCTTGTCTTGAGCCGGACTCGCGTTTTAAAATGTATACATTTTATTAAATGTTAGAAACTAAAATAAAACGTAACGGAAATAAATTTAGACATAGAAGTATAATCCCGAGCTTTTTTGGCCGACTATAAAACAAAAGAAAACACTTTGTTACTTACTTTGAAAGAAATAAAAGATGGAGGGACTATTTTTGTCAAATGGCCAAACTTGTTTTCTATATAAACCAACTTATACACACATTATTTCCTTTAAAAATAAAAACACTTTCTTCCTCCTTTTTTGCTTTGTTCGTCGGCCACACCAAACAAACCACCACCACCACCTTATTTCCGACATTGATGAGGTGTAATTTTATACACTGTTTCGGGGTCGTTTAACCCCCAAAATCGTGCATTTATGCCCAAAATAGGTACTTAATCGTTCCTTTTCAGGTATTTCTCATTTGGAAGGCATTTGAATGAATTACACGTGATTTGGGCTCATTTGGAGAAGAAACGGACGAGATTACAAACCAACACCAAGACTCTTGAAAATTTGTGCTCACAGAGCCTAGAGACGGCGTCACAAGCTATACACGACGCCGTCACAACTTATCAAGTGACGGCGTCACAATTTTCATGACAGCGTCAGCCTGCACCGACTCAAACACGGATTTAGAAGATTCATCTTACGACGGCGTCACGACTAAAACGCAACGCCGTTACATTGTTTTTCCTATATATACAAACCCGAATTTAGGGTTTTGAGTGTGTAACTTTAGAATAAAAAGAGGGTACGAACCCTAGTTCGTTTAGCAGTTGTAGGAGACGATTTTAGGGCCTAAAAACCCTATTGTACCTCTACCAATTCATGTTTTAATCAAGTAAGGTTTACTTAATCATTCAATATGTCTATGTGTTGTTTGATTTATTATTCTTGCTTTATCTTTAACATGCTTGGCTAAACCTCCTATTGTGTTTATTTATGATTGTATGAAACCTAGAATGTAGATCTTAGTGGTGTTGCTTCTTGTGATGGATGTGCACGTTAAGTCTTAGAAAACCAGTTTTTGTCTGCATCGCTGTTGATCTGTCTAGGGAAACGTGATTGTGTAGAAAGGATACCATCATGTAATAGTCTTCATACTACCTTGCCCCCTAATATGTTTTATCCACTCTTAATTTATTTCACATGCACTTAGTGTACTCCTAGGGGCCGTGTAATAGTCTTCATACTACCTTGCATGTGCGTTGCTCTAGCGGCATACTAAGTAGACGGCGGGTTCGTGTAATTCGTTCATGCTTTAGGAAATAGTTACACAGATCATCACAAGTGTGACAAGGCAACAACACTAGGAGAAGCAATCTAGGGAGTAATACATGATTAAATAAACACATTCTTTTATCTTATTGTTATCACCAGTAGCTTAGTTAATATTTAGTTTAAACAGCTAAAACCAAACCTCTCTCTAATTATATGATTTACTTGCTTTCCATAAAATATAAAAATATAAAAATAATCTTCTCTCAACCCTTAGAATTCTGTTAGACCGTGATCAAGCCTTCCCAACCTATTCCTCAAGTGAACGATAAACAACCCCGAGTCTTGCCTATACTACACTACAACGATTAGGTGCACTGCCTAGGGAGTTGTAAAACTTCTCGTGTAGAAGTCCTACGACGACCGCACATCACTCTTCGATGAAACATTCCTTTCCTATTCATCGAAAACATCCTTTCTCTCGATGAAAACAATTTCTTTTTGACGAAAAATAATCTCTTCTTAGACAAAAAACACTCTTTGTCTTTCGTTACACCACTTCATCTCACCTAACCTTTCACATCTCAACATTGAGATGGCTAATCTCTTTCTCCACTATTTCTGCACCACCTTTAAACAAACCGAATATCCTCGTCGGTTGATTGTTCTGATGAACATTCACAATGTCTCAGGAAGAGCTACATAACTTTTTTGAGTATAAGTTTATTCGAAAGGCTAACCACCATCCCCTCTTACATTGTCGATATAAAATCCAATATTTCATCCGAAATATTCAAGTATCTTTAACTTGCGATTGCAAACGTTAAAGGTCATATCCGAAAATCCCTATTCAGGCCATTTAACAACATAAGTTAAAACGCTCTACTTTTCTCTTCGACGAAAACATCCTTTTCTCTTCGATGAGAACATTCTTTCTCTTCGATGAAAACATTCTTTTCTCTTCGACGAAAACATTCTTTCTCTTCGATGAGACATTCTTTCTTTACCCCTCAAGCGTGAATCGTTAAATTATCTTCGTAAAGCTTTAGGAATGATGGAGCACATTTCATAAATCGTTCTCTTCTTTTCTTCTAGTTTCGATTCTAGTCCGTGTTTCATTCCGTGTCATGACAACTTAACTACTTCATCCGAAGTACTTTAAGTATTTTTAATTAGCGAAATGCAAATTAAAATGTCACTCTTTTCGAAAAATTCATCAATTTCCCTAAACATCCCTCCTGTTGGCGGTCCGGCGGCCCCCAGATTTATTCTGGCGGCCCCCAGATACATCCGGGACCGCCGGCAGCAACTTGTAATACCATTTACTCTTTTCTAAATCCATAACCAAACACTTCCTCTCTTCTGCTACGAGCTGACGTCTACTCTACACCCAAACCTATGCCTAATATCTCTCTAAAGATCAATGGGTCATCCTCATATCCCAATTCTCATAGGCATCATTGCTTATGGTGTCAATAGTCAAGTGAATTTCATAATGAAATGCATCTCATTCTCAAACACAATCCTTACAATCGCCATACTCATAAATCCCCTCACATACAAACCTTGGTACTCACATCTCGCATACGTCTTATCTCAACTCTAATAGTCTCTTCTCTTCTATAGACGATTCTTCTCATTCCTAAATGTTTCTTCTAATAAGTCGTTTCACTTCTAATAGTCTTTCTACTTCTGACGTTTCTTCTCACTTCTAAACGTTCCTTTTCACTTCTAATAAGTCTCCTCATCTCTAACGTTTCTTCTCACTTCTAAACGTTTCTTCTCTCTTCTAATAGTCTTGTTACTATTAGAATTCCTCCTATATCCCTTGACAACTTAATTATTTCATCCAAAATATTTAAGTAATTTGCGAAATGCAAATGTCACTCCTTCGCTAAACTTTCCACTTTCTAGAAAGTGAAGAACATAAAGAAGATATTCAATCTTCAAGTGTTATTGAGTCACCACATTGTTGAGTCTCTCATTATTCTTCCACCATGAAAGAACTACCTCATTTCACATCCCACCTTTGTTCCTCAACATTGTCAACCAACAAAACACCAAACAAACCTTTAAATTCCCAATCATCCACCTTTGTCTCGATAGGATCATATGCACATCAATTGTTAGTGCAAATGATATATCAATCTTTTCTATCAACCTCTCGTCAACACGTTCCTTCTTTAGTATCGCTCATCCTTTCCCACTTTTCGGCTCTATGGAATCATTTTCATTCACATCCAAGAGCACATCGTCTCCATCCTCGTCTTATTTTTCTTTTTATTCTTTTAAAGTATATATATATATATATATATATAATTCGAGTAACACAATCGTGCCTAAAACACAAGAACAAGATGTCAACATGCTTGACCAAAATGCTATAAATGTCAAGGTAATGGATTATTTTTCAACATGGCTTCCATAATATGACCGCCACTTTAGATAATTATTGTTTTTCGTGAATGGTTTTGTTACTACACCCTAAACAATTAGATTATCATCTAGTAAAAAGTTCAGTTGAGTAATCATATTTTAAGACCGATATTATGGACAGGTAAACATGTGAATTATGTTCCATGATCTGATTCGCCGCTTTGGTTAATTATTGTTTTTGTTTAGGGTTTTTATCGTCACTTAGAATATCACATGATCTAATTACGATTTCTAATGTTTTTGATTAGGGTTTCTATACTAACCCTAACTATTAAGATTATGATCCTGGTAAACATGTCAATTATGGTCCAACTCCTCATTAGTAGAAACATACTTTGTTGAGTTTATACATTAAAACTACTTGGTATTTGCAAGACTTATTTTCAGGTATTGTTTTGTAGGCAAATTCCGCAACAAACACAAACTCTCCAATTGATGTTCATGTTGACGTCGAACAACGTGCCAACGCTACAACGGCAAAAATGGATCGGATATGGGTTGACTTGGTTCGTAAAGAAATCAAGACATTGTTGGACATTATAGACTCTGTGGAACATCAAATAGAAAATGATACAAATGTTGTTGAAGGTTTGATGAAAATTATTCTACAAAAAATGAAAGATACAACTAACTGGATGGAACAGCTTGAACCATATTTTACCCACTAACTTTATATCATAGCCTTTTGTTTTAATCTTGCACATTCTTTCCAGGATATTGTTTTTACTTACATAATGCAAAAACTTAAATAATGGCATGCACGTGTTTATTTATTGTGATATTTGTATATTGTTCATTCAATCTCTTCACTTCTTATAATCAGCTACGATCAATGAAATAATGCTACGTTGGACTCGTGATCAATATTTGGCAAGATGAAAACAAATATACGCATGCTATAATGGTAATTAAATAATGTGCAAGATGAAAAAAATATACCTATTTTTTAGTCATAAATTACTACTTTAATTAGATGTATGAATGCAATAGCTAGAGTCTAAACATTATATATCAATTACAAAGAATCATGTACTTTTAAAACTTATTTCATCAATTGTATAAAAAAATTATAGCTAATTATGGAATGTATTATAAAATAATTATGTGAAATTGTAAACTATGAAACTGAAAACTTGAAGAGTGTCGCACACTTTTGCCAAGTCTAGAATGTCAACTTCTAGAAATAAGGAAACTATGCAAATCCACCCTGTAATATACTCAACCATGAATGGAAATATAAATAAGCAATGACAGGAAAGAGTTTGGTTTTCAAATTCAAACTTTTGCCAAGGGTTTTCCCATACCCTATATAAAGAACCATCATTTGGTTATTCATTCCATCCGATTTTACTTCCAGTCACATTTACAAGGAAATGGATTTGAAAAACAAAAAAATGTCAATCTTGAGGTTTGCTTCTTTATTCTTTATATTATTTGCTTAATCATGCCATTATAGTTTGTGGTTAGTGTTCCTTATATGTTTGGGGTTTACTTTATATATACTAATAATAACTTGTTGTTGTATGTACACAGGCTAGCAAACAACACAAAAAAAATTAGCCATCTAATCCTTCATTAGACGCACTAAAAGATATGCCAATCATCCATATATCTAATGATGAAGTGGGCCCCGTGATATTTAAACATCGACGATTAATGTAAAATGGCAGATTTATACGCAACAATTTGTTGAATTTATTGATTCCGACAAAAAAATACATTATCTACTAATCAAATGCTTGATGGTCAAATTATAAAGGATGAAAAAACGGTATGTTATTATCACAAAAAATGTAAGATTGTCTTTTCTCAGTCAATTAAATTGTAAGAAAATTATTTCTTAATGTGGTTCAATTTTTATCTTAAATATAGGTTTCTGAAAATGAAAATATTCTTTATGATGATACAAAATGAGAAAGTTGAAGCAGGAATTGATATAAAAGATTCTAAAAGTCTTAGTGATGAAGATATGGAGGAGGAAGATGATTTGGAAGATTTCATCGATGACGCAGATGCCGATGAGGATTCTACTAATGAGGAAGATATCGATGATGATTATATTGATGAGGAAGATACCAATGATGATTTTTGATTGTCAAAACACTACTTTGGAAATAATATGAAAGTGTCCGCAAGAAGATTATGTTTTACTTTTGCTTTATTTTTTGTGCTACTACGTGTGTTTTTTACTTATATTTTTGCATACCACAATAGTGGTTTAGTCAATTCTACATGTGTGTGTCGTATTCTTGTACCACATTTATCAAAATATTATAGTACCATCACCTTATTAATATTAGAGTCAACTCATATTGTTTTTGAGAATATACATATGTAGTGACTCATTCTTTTCAAGACAACCATAATATCACATACCTTTGATGGTTTTACTTTTGACAACAACCTAGCATTGAGCATTGAAATCTGATTTATTTTGCAAAGAGGTTTGTCATCTTTCAAATCAAATGTATCATTATAAAATTAAAATTGCAAAACAAGTTAAAGTAAAACCCACTCTGGTTTGACATTATTGCTTACTTATAAAAATCATGGAATGTATACAAGATATATCAAGTATACATGCATACGCACAGATGCATACAATATGCAAAAAAGAAATCCTTAAGGTATTAATAACCAATGTTAGAAATATGAAAAGTATCGGTCACTTCCAATATAGATAGTCGTAGCTCGTAGATTAATCATATGTAATGTTAGTAAGCTAACTGGGCCAAAGTATAACAACCCGTAATTTTCATCAATGTAATTATTCATCTATTAAATTAGATGCACTGTAATATCTATCTATTATATATATACCACCTTTTTACAGGGAAATTTTTGTTTTATCTCATTATGCAACGTAACTTGCATCTCTAAAGTAAACGAGCTTACGCAACCTACCTATGCCAATTCTATCTATGTTTATATCATGTTAGCATCCTAATATGTCAAGTCTATATCTTAATATCATTTTTACCAAGTACATTATTTATTTAACGTACTTTTCAAAACATTATTTCAAAACAAGCATTAAACGTTAACATTTATATCAAAACCCTAATTATATATACATATAAAATGAATGTGCAAGCCTCTAAAGCATGTTTACAAGTGTACAATGCACAACATTTGAATATCTTTTCCCTCCTAAATCAAGTTACAACTTTCTAAAGCACAATGTACAAGATCTAATCATGCCTTAAAAACCATAATTAGGTCATTTAAAGCTCCTAAATCTTGTTTAAAACTTTAGAACACAGTAAAAAGACTTTAATGCAAGTTGACTTTTTAAACCACTAAACCTAAAACCCTAAGTCATCTTAAAACCTATCTAAAACCTAAACCCTAAACGAAACCCTAAAACTCCTAATTTCACTTTAATCTAAAACTAACCCTTAAACCTTAATCATAACCTTAAACACTAAATACTATACCTAATCCCTAACATTAAACCTTAATCCTAAACCCTATTTACCCTAAACTTCACCTAACTCGATCTAAAAACCATAAAACCCTAACCCGTGACCCATTAAACCCGACACCCCTTTTTATTTCATTTTGACCCATTTTTAACCCAACCAAGCACCCTAGCACCTCTATGACATAACCACTATATCACAAGCAAGCAACTAAGCACCTCCATCACCTCCCTTGGCTACCAAGTTTCGCTTTGTCACCTCCTTGTCACCCCTTTGTACTCGTCACCCCTACCTTCATCATAACCTTCCATCAAGCTTAGCTACACCTCTAGCCCTCAAGAGTCACCACCATAGATGCCCTTAGTCATCTCTCCTAGCCTGGGCACTAATCAAAACACCAAGCTTGGCCACCAAGGTGTTTTCGCACCTATAAATAGCCGAACACCCTCATTCATTCAAATTACACCTCAAAATCTATCACACACACAAATGGATTTCTAAGGAGGATCAAGGAAGGCCAAGTGAAGTCCCTAAGCTCAGAATAGAAGCTTAGAATTCAAGAGGAAAGGAATCTTGAAAAAGTCGTTACTAGGCGTACGAACTCAAAAACCCCATTTCGACCCATTTTAGCTCAAGTAAGCTCAGAATCTTGTTCAGTAAGCTCATAATCTGTTTTAGAATGTTCATAATACCTTTAAGATCATATATAAACTGTTGTTTGAAGCTTTGAATCCTAATCCTTTTCTAAACTTTTGTTACGTTAAAACATCTTATTTTAGCTTATTCTAATAAGCTATAACCTGCAAATATCATTTGGAACCCTAAAATAAGCTTGCATGGCTTTTTGGACTTGATTTGTAAATTATTTCCATGCAAGGGGTATATATCGTAACTTTTTGAACATATAACTAGAAGGGGCTAAAAAATGTCATGTATTACCAAAGTTATAACTATAAGTACCTTCTTGCAAAGTTTCAAAGATTAAAATGTTTTAAATTATATCTTACTTTTATATTATAAAGGATCCTACTAAACTTGTAAAAGTTTATAAATCGAGGGTATATATTGCCATTTTTGCAAACTTAAAAATATAAAATATAAGATTTTTATATAAATTATAAAAATATATATTAATATTATAAAACTCGATATTATTAAACCCGATACATTTATCGCTATTAATCAACGATCGACGCATTAGAAAAAAATTACGTTATATTTAACGTAACTTATCATCGACTAGATTTTGAAGAAACTTAAATATTTTATCGTATCACGTTACTAGGGAGCTTCATGTGAGGAGTTTCATTTGGGTATACATTTTGACGAGTTTGCTGAATTTACGATTTAAAGGTTCCTGACCTCAAACGCTTTACTACTATGACCTCTGAATTATTGATGGTACCGAACAGTGATGCATAACATTTCCATAAATTAATAAATCAAAGTAATACGTTAAACTCTATAAAGTTTTGAAACATAAACCATCACACTAAGACTTGACATATTACCCTAGGTTGCATGACATAGCTGTTACTTTCATTTGATATACTTTTGCTATCAATATGATTTCCCCTGTTAAGGTGAGTTCATAGCCTCACATTTAACTCTTTTAAATGTTTCATAAACCCGCGAGGGGGATACATGCTATAAACCATTAATACAAGAGTTTTCTAAATATATGATATTATGAGATATTTTTGCATCTTGTTGTCTAAGTCCTTTATGCCAAAAGGACCCCCACCATAATGGACCTTTAATGCACTTGCGACTTTGAATGCGACATAATTGTGCGATAGGCCTTTATTTTTTTTGTAAAGGACTAACACTTGCACTTAGCATTCAATGGAGGTTGATTTTATCACGAAAGGATTAGAAGTCAAATCAGGACTCAGTGTTGTGATCATAGCTTATGTGACATGGTCGATTACTACTAAAAATTTGAAATCATAACATTTCTATCCAAGTTCATCCTACTAAGTAAAAAAGAGTGTCAGTCTAAAGAAATTATCAGGCGACTATATAGGCGAGGGTAAGCTAGCCTGTCCTTAGGCAAAATTATCATAAACCTTAAGCTAGGCAACAACTTTGAATCTAACTTAACTCCACAACTCAATCAAACAAGAACTGTCATAAAATTAAGCTAAGGACCAAGTTGTTATTACAACTTAACGCTTTTGAAAAGTCTACTTAATTCTAGGTTTGCCTAACATAAACAAATGGGTATCTATGGCTTAGATTTATGAGATTAGCTAGAGAGTTAGGGGTACAGTCAAGGAAAGTGAGTTGTTAGGAATACAAAAAGTATCGGTCACTTCCAATATAGATAGTCGTAGCTCGTAGATTAATCATATGTAATGTTAGTAAGCTAACCGGGCCAAAGACATATGGAAAACCCATGACTAAGCCCATGGTCGGTTATAGCTTGATGTATTTATACCCTCTCTACATATGAAGAGGGTGTTGGTTGTTTATTTTTCTCATAGTTAATCCAATTGTTCTTTCTTTGGTTTCTCTCTCTAAGTGTTCATCCAACCACATCTTTCTCTCTCTAAAAATCTAAATGAATCCTTCCTCTATATGTGTTAAGATATTCTACAATTGGTATCAAGAGCCATGGGATGTTTGTGAAGGTTTTGTGTGCGTTTTTTACTTCTTTTTGCTCGTGTAGTTTGGTTCAAACCTATTAAGAGGTTTTTACCTTTTGAGGTTTAAAAACCACAAAGCTTTAAACTTTATTCTTTATTTATCTTAGTTTAGGCTAGAAGCACAAGAAAATCTTTGAAAAGCCATCAAAAATTTTCATCTTTTTGAGTCTTTTTGGTTAGTAAAAGTGTTTTGTATCAAGAATCTTGATTTTAAATTTTTCGTGTCAAAAATGTTAAAGTTTATGTAAGTGAGTCTTTTTAATATTTTTAATTTTTGAGTTTCGAAGTGGATTGGGCGAATTATACGTGTAGGCGAGTTATAAATGTTTTCACTTCAGGCGATTTATACGTTTATCCCTACAGGCGAAGTATAACTGTTGTTTGTATCAGCAAATTTATACGTTTTCCTCTACAGCGAAGTATACGCGTTGTTTGTTCAGAGCGATTTATACATTTTCCCTACAAGTGAATTATACTGTTGTTTGTTCAGCGATTTAGAAGTTTTTCCCCTAAAGGCAAGTATACGAGTTGTTTGCTCAGTGATTTATACGTTCTATTACACAAGGCGATTTATACTTTCTCCCTATTGATGCGATGTATACCTAATCCCCTTAAGTGTATGAATCAGAAACCCCCCCCTTATCCGCGGCGATGTTTACTCAGGCGATTTATACTGTTCATTTCTTCAGCATTTTACATCTTTATTCAGGCGATTTATACATCATCTCTTAAGGCGAATTATACATCATCTTAGCGATTTATACATCATTTGCTTAGAGTGACTTATACCCTTTTACTGAAGAACTATACACTTTCATTAGATGAATTATACGGTTGTTCTAAAATCCCGTGAAAACTTGATTTCCCGGTTTTATCAAGAATTGTAAAATCCCGTGTATTCCAAAGACTTAACTTCATTAATCAAAACTTACTTTAACACAACAACCTCTAATCATTGTACGATCGTCTTTTATCTTATCACATTAAAATGGATTCAATTATTCCACTTGGACAAAAGAATACTCTTCGAGTAAATGATACTCTCTAGTGCTGACAATCGTCCACCAATGTTGGACAAAGACATGTATGATTCTTAGAAAAATAGAATGGAATTATACATGGAAAAGAGAGAGCACGGAAGAATGATACTTGAATCAGTTGAAAACGGTCCACTCATTTGGCCTACTATTGAAAAGAATGGGGTAACCAGAACAAAGAAATATGCTGAATTATCTGCTGCTGAGAAAATTCAAGCTGATTGTGATATGAAGGCAACCAATATCATTCTTCAAGGTCTACCAGCTGATATCTATTCACTTGTGAATCATCCAAGAGTTGCCAAGGATTTATGGGAGAGAGTTCAATTACTGATGCAAGGTACCTCTTTGACTAAGCAGGAAAGAGAGTGTAAACTGTATGATGCATTTGATAAGTTTACTCACATCAAGGGGGAATCACTTCATAAGTATTACTTGAGATTCACTCAGCTGATTAATGACATGAACATTTACAACATGAAAATGGAGCAATTTCAAGTTAATACCAAGTTCTTAAACAGTCTTCCACCTGAATGGAGTAAGTTTGTGACTGATGTCAAGCTTGTAAAAGATTTGCATACTACCAACTTTGATCAGCTTCATGCATATCTTAAACAACACGAACTCCATGCAAATGAAGTCCGTCTTCTGCGTGAACGCAATCAAGATCCACTTGCATTTGTTGCAAATCAGCAGATGACACCACCTCACTTCAACACTTATCAGTCTTCATACAACAATCCTCAGATTCAACAACAGTTTCCACCATCTCAATATGGATCAATTCATCCCACTCAACATTACTCATCTACTTATCTATTACAACCTCAATTCAATCATTCATCCATTCCACCATCATATCCATATCAGTCTTAAATGAATCATCAAACCTCAAATTTTGTTAACCACAAAATTGCTTTATTAATACACCTCAAGTTATCTACACAACTTGATGACTGAGTCACCGCTTGAGGACCTCAGGTTTTGAGTTTGTTCTGGGATATTTCTCCAAGAGATGATCCAATTGCTTGTCTCAACAAGGCAATGGCATTTCTATATATTGTAGCTCCCAGTTTCCCCTCAACCAATAATCAACTTAGAACTTCTTCGAATCCAAGAAACCAAGCCACTATTCAAGATGGCAGGGTCACAGTGCAACAAGTTTAGGGGAGACAAGGGCAAATTTATTCTAGTACTGGTTATAAGAGTAATGCTACCAGTTCTGGGAGAAACAATGCAAGTGGACAAGCAAAGGTTGTTAAATGCTACAACTGTCAAGGTGAAGGACATATGGCTAGGCAATGCACTCAGCCTAAGCGAACAAGGAATGCAGCATGGTATAAGGAAAAAGAAATGTTAGCTGAGGCTTAGGAAGCTGGAAAATTTTGGATGAAGAGCAACTCGCATTTCTTGTAGATCCAGGGGTTCCAGACGGTCAAGCTGTTCAGACAATCATTCTAAACAATGCTGCTTTTCAGACTGAGGATCTTGATACTTATGATTATGACTGTGATGATATCTCGAATGCAAAAGCGGTTCTTATGGCTAATATTTCCAACTATGGTTCTGAAGTTATCTCAGAGGTACCTCATTCTGAAACCTATCTTAATGATATGGAAAATCAAAGTGTGCATGCAATGCATGATTTTGAACAAACACCAGTTGTGGATATTACAGATAATGAGATAACAAGTGATAGCAATATCATTCCGTACTCTCAATATTTGTAAGAAACACAACATGCGAATGTTCAAGATACTAATTGGCAGGCACAACATGATTCAATGATCTTATCTGTGATTGAACAAATGTTAGAACAAATATTTAATCATGTAAATAATTAGGAAAAGGCTAATAAGGAACAGAATAATGAATCTATAACTGCTGAGCTAGAGAGATATAAAGAACCAGTCAAAACTCTTGAACAACGTCTTAATATTGATTTAAGAAGTCATGAAAAAATGATTGATTCTCAAATGGATGATATGATTAAAGAGAAGCTTGCACTGAAAGAACAAGTTGACTCACTTGAGCAAAATATTTCTAAACAAATCAAAGAAAAGGAATATTTATTGCAAACATTCACGGTTTTCAAAAATGAATCCAAATAAAAGGAAAATAAATATATGGAAAATGAAATTGATTTGGAAAAGAGGATAAAGGAACTTGATAATATTATTTTTAAAGTGGATCAATCTGCTCAAACAGTGCACATGTTAACAAAGCCTCAAGTCTTTTATGATAATATACACAAACAAGCTCTAGGTTATCAAAATCCGTTTTATCTTAAGAAAGCTCAGCGGATTAAACCAACCTTGTATGATGGTATTGTTATTTCTGCTAAACAGGTTGCTATGCCTGTGATTGATGATGAGGAAACATTGATTTTAGAAGAAAAGAGTCGATTAGAAATGTCTAAAAAAGAAAAGGATCCAGAGGCCATTAAACAAAAAATTTCTCATAAACCTATTGATTATGAAAAATTAAATAGATTAACTAAAGATTTTGGGAAACGTTTTACTCCACAACAAGAATTGTCGGCTGAACAAGCGTTCTGGCTTCGTATATCCAATCATACCATTAAATCTTCTAATAAACCACCTGTCATAGTGGAAGTTCCTAGTGAACTACCCAAGGTGAGTTTGGTGAATGCAAGCCTTAAAAAGCTTAAATTCCACTTCGCCTAGTTTGACTCTATGGTGAAGAAGAGGACAACACCTGATGCTCGTACAGAAGGTGAATGGGGGTTTGAACATACTAAAGCTATTTTTAATAATGAAATTATTCCATTTCTAAAATCTTTAAAAGACATCTTCAATGTGTTTGATAAAGATATTATAAATGAAATAATGGAAGTATAGACAGTTTTTGACCAAATGGACGCCGCTGTTCAACAATCTTCAGTTGACAAACAATGTTTGGAAATTGCTAAGAAAGAATTACTTTTGGAAAATGATCGACTCTTACAACAAATCATGTCTCAAGATGTTCTTCTTACTATGATGAATTCTATATCTTTGAATGGTAAATATGTGAATATGGAAAGAAAGAGAACCGAATCTTGTGATAAGTGTTTCAATCTTGATGCTGAGATTTTGAAATCACAAAATGCGCATAATGGTCTTTTAAAAAGTTACTCACAACTTGAAAAACATTGTATTTCTCTTGAATTGTCAATAGAACTTAATCAAGAAATTTTTCAAAGATATGAATCTTGTAATAATCAAAATGCTCTCGAAATTCCAGAATTTTAAAAAAATAATGATTTAAAAGCTCAGCTCCAAGAAAAAGACACTACCATTTGTAAGTTGAAGGAAATTATAAAATCAATGAGAGAAAAGTCCATGGAAGAGAATGCCAATTATGATTATTGTTAAATAGAGGCCAAAGATGTGGAACTGGAAAATAGTGTGGCAAAATTACTTTTAGAAAACGAGCGTCTTTGTAAAGAAATTAATCATGTGAAACAGGTTTTTAAAGATCAGTTTGACTCAATCAAAAGGACAAGTGTTCGTACTACAGAATATAGTGACTCTTTAATTGATAAACTGAACTTAAAATGTGCTGAAAATGAGGATTTAAAAGCTCAAATTCAAGATAAGGTTTTTATGCTAACATCATTGAAAAACAATTTATGAAAATTAAAAGGAAAAGAAATTGTTAATATTGCTGCACAAATACCATCTGCCAACACTATTGTTCCAAGAATGTTCAAGCTAGACTTAGAACCTTTTGCTCCTAGGTTATTGCAAAATAGGGAAGCTCACATAGATTACCTTAAGTATACTCAGGAACAAGCTGATATTCTTCAGGGAATAGTCGAATAAGCTAAAGTAAAACAACATTTAGATAATGAGTTAGACTTTGCCTGTAAGCATGCCTAACGAATTCAGGAGTTACTGGTATATGTTAGAGATACATGCCCTAATTCGATTAAACTTAGGGCGAAAAAGGTTGTTGTCACACCTAAAAACAATGTCAAGAAAGTTAGGTTTGCTGAACCTCTCACATCCTCAAGCAACATTAAACAAGTAGAATCATCTACAACATCAGATTCTAACACACACGTGTTGTCTCCTACAGGATTGAAGTGTTCTACTAGTAATTTCAGATCAAAGCCTACAGGTAATAAAAATAATGGTAGGATCTCGCGAACACCAAGTAGGAACATGAAAAATAAAGTAGAAGCCCAACTTAGGAAAGTTAATAAAAAGAATCGTGTTGTTGAACCTATTCGTGATGTTGATGTTAAGCATTCACTGTTAAAAGCGAATTCTAAACTTATTTGTGCTACTTGTAAGAAATCTATGTTTGATGGTGTTCATGATATGTGTCTTCTTGATTTTGTAAACAATGTGAATAGCCGTGCTAAATCTGCTAAGAATCATAAAAACTAAAATATTTAGAAACCTACGGGTCATGTATTCACTAAAGTAGGACTTAAGTGGAAACCAACAGGCAGAACTTTCACTGTAGTTGGTAACTCATGCCCTTTAACTAGGATCACTTCAGTTAATGTAGTGCCTCCTAAGAAAACCACTTCCCACTTAGTTGAAACACAAAAACCAGAGCTTAAAGTCTACAACAGGAAACCTAAAAATGTTAAAAATGCAGGTTCGAGTAAAATGGCTAAGATTGTAGAATCTAACAATGCTAACCACTCAAAACCCAATCATACTTGAGGATCCAATGCTACATATATTCCATCATCTTCTTCTCTTGTCATGACAGGTTGTCCAGATTGTTCTCTAGTATCTGGACTTTGGATGTTCGAAACATATGACCGAGAATCGCTCTCAGCTCATGAAATTTGTTAGTAAATTTCTAGGTACAGTTAGATTCGGGAATGACCATATTGCAAGAATTATAGGGTATGGTGACTATTAGCTGGGAAATGTTACTATTTCAAGAGTATAACTACGTCGAGGGCTATGGACATAACTTGTTTTTTGTGTCAATTTTCAACGCGGATCTTGAAGTTGCATTTTCGGAAAAACACTTTGCATATTCGTATTTAGAGTGTTGATCTACTTTCTAGATCTCGAGACACAAATTTGACACATTTCTTATTAGATGACATGCTTAAAACATCTCCGATCTGTCTTCTATCTAAAGCGTTAAAGACTAAGAGCTGGTTATGGCAACGTCGGTTATCACATCTCAACTTCGGTACTCTTAACAAGCTAGCTAAAGACGGTCTTGCACGAGGCATTCCAAGACTTAAATTTCAGAATAATCAGTTGTGTTCAGCATGCGCATTAGGAAAAAGCAAGAAATACTCCCATCAACCCAAAGCTGAAGACACTAACCAAAAGAAACTATATCTTTTGCATATGGATTTATGTGGCCCAATGCGTGTGGCGAGTGTTAACAGGAAAAGGTATATCTTAGTGATTGTCGACGATTACTCAAGATTTACTTGGGTCAGATTTTTAAGGATAAAAGATGAAGCTCCAGAGGCCATCATCAAATGCATCAAAAATATTCCAGTTCGTTTGAATGTCACCGTCCGTAATGTTTAAACAGATAATGGAACCGAATTTGTCAATCAGACACTTCGTGAATTTTATGAAAATGTTGGCATGTCGCATCAAACATCTGTTGCCCGCACTCCTTAGCAGAACGACATTGTCGAAAGGAGAAACCAAACTCTTGTAGAAGCTGTTCGTACAATGTTAATATTTTCTAAAGCTCTATTATTTTTATGGGCCAAAGCAATCAATACAGCCTGTTACACCTAAAACCGTTCATTAATCCGTCTTCGATACAACAAAACTCTATACGAGCTTATGCAGATAAGAAACCGGATTTATCATTCTTTCATGTCTTTGGTGCACTCTATTATCCTACCAATGACAATGACGAGCTGGGTAAATTAGATGCAAAATCTGACATTGGTATTTTTGTTGGTTACACGCCCGCAAAGAAAGCGTTCAGAATCTACAACAAAAGAACCCGCAAAATTATTAAAACAATTCATGTGACATTTGATGAGCCTGACAGCTATGGCTTCTGAACAATTCATCTAGGACCCTTGCCCATTCGATGGACTCCTGCAACAGGTCCAGTTCAGAAACTCGTTCCAAACCCTGATTCTCAACAACCTTGGAAAATTCCACAACTAAAAGATGAACTGGAGCGCTTGTTTCAAAACCGATGTTTCGATGAAATACTTCACTTCTCCAATCAATTACTGTTTTCGCCAGTTCAAGAAGCTGCTGCTTCGAGAGCTGTGATTTTAGCCGATTCTTCTCTTGTCAACTCCATTGGACCAGGATGCTCATCAACAAGTTATCCATCAACACAAGAACAAGAACATTCTCCAAGCATTTCTCAAGGTTTTGAAAAATCACCAAAAACACCAATCTTTCATGATGATCCACTTTATGAATCTCTTCATGAAGAATCAACTTCTCAAGGATCATCATCGAATGTGAGACAAACCCACACTCCATTTGAACACCTTGGTAAATGGACTAAGGATCATCCTATAGCAAACATGATCAGAGATCCTTCTCGCTCTGTCTCTACGAGAAAGCAACTCCAAACTGACGCCATGTAGTGTTATTTTGATTCCTTCCTAACTTCTGTAGAACCAAAGAACTTAAAACAAGTAATGGCCGAACCATCATGGATCGATGCAATGCAAGAAGAAATTCATGAATTTCAAGACTTAAAAAGAAAAAATTTTTTTATGTTAATATTTGGAAAAAAAATTAGTTTCATGTCGCAGATAAATTGTTATTGATCAAACTAAAGTGGATTTATAAGGTCAAGATGGATGAATTTGACACCAAAACGAAATATGAGAAAACGAGGGTACTAAAAAATAAGGCTTGACTAGTTGCTCAAGGATTCAGGCAAGAAGAGGGAATCGATTTCGAGGAACCATTTACACTAGTTTCTAGAATAAAGGCCATCCGTATCTTTGTAGCAAATGCCGCTCATAAGAATATGACAATCTACCAAATGGATGTCAAAATGGATTTCTTAAATGGCGAGCTCAAAGAAGAGGTCTACGTTTCTCAATCAGAAGGATTTGTTGATCAGGACAACCCGTCGCATATGTACAAGCAAAAAAAGGCCCTCTATGATCTCAAACAAGCACCACGTGCATGGTACGACATGCTGTCAAGCTTCCTAATCTCACAACATTTCTCCAAAGGTGCAGTTGATCCAACAATCTTCACACTACAAGCTGGGAACGACTTATTACTGGTACAAATTATATGTTACGATATAATATTTGCAATCGTACTAATACTGCTATAGTGTACTATTAGATTTGCTAATATCAACATGACCCACTAAGTCCTAAGACTGCTTCAACATGAAGGAGAAGATGTCATTCTTTTAGGGATTACAAAAATTCTCAAAAGTCCAAGAGCATCTTTGATAAAACCAATTCTAAATATGCTTCTGAAAATTGTTAAAAAATATAGTTTGCTTACTAGCTGATCTGGTCAACACACCTATGTAAAAAGGAGTGAAACTGTGATGAATATCTACAGAAGCTATTGACGCTAATAACTTTACCGAGGCATGAGTGAATCCCTTATATATCTTACATCCATTGACCTGACCTTATCTATGGCAAGTCTGCTATGTGCGAGTGTTAACAGGAAAAGGTATATCTTAGTGATTGTCGACGATTACTCAAGATTTACTTGGGTCAGATTTTTAAGGATAAAAGATGAAGCTCTAGAGGCCATCATCAAATGCATCAAAAATATTCCAGTTCGTTTGAATGTCACCGTTCGTAATGTTTAAACAGATAATGGAACCGAATTTGTCAATCAGACACTTCGTGAATTTTATGAAAATGTTGGCATGTCGCATCAAACATCTGTTGCCCGCACTCCTTAGCAGAACGACATTGTCGAAAGGAGAAACCAAACTCTTATAGAAGCTGTTCGTACAATGTTAATATTTTCTAAAGCTCTATTATTTTTATGGGCCAAAGCAATCAATACAGCCTGTTACACCTAAAACCGTTCATTAATCCGTCTTCGATACAACAAAACTCCATACGAGCTTATGCAAGATAAGAAACCGGATTTATCATTCTTTCATGTCTTTGGTGCTATCTATTATCCTACCAATGACAATGACGACCTGGGTAAATTAGATGCAAAAGCTGACATTGGTATTTTCGTTGGTTACACGCCCGCAAAGAAAGCGTTCAGAATCTACAACAAAAGAACCCGGAAAATTATTGAAACAATTCATGTGACATTTGATGAGCTGACAGCTATGGCTTCTGAATAATTCAGTCTAGGACCCGTACCTCATTCTATGACTCCTGCAACATCCAGTTCAGGACTCGTTCCAAACCCTGTTTCTCAACAACCTTGTATTCCACCACTAAAAGATGATTGGGATCACTTGTTTCAACCGATGTTCGATGAATACTTCACTTCTCCATCAATTACTGTTTCGCCAGTTCAAGAAGTTGCTGCTCCGAGAGCTGTGATTTTCTAGTGTCAACTTCCATTGACCAGGATGCTCCATCAACAAGTATTCCATCAACACAAGAAAAAGAACATTCTCTAAGCATTTCTCAAGGTTTTGAAGAATCACTAAATGCACTAATATTTCATGATGATCCACTTTATGACCATGCAAAGGCTTGTGATTACTTTGCATCACAACCCGTGCTTCCTATATTCCATAAGTGTACGTGTCAGTGCGCTTATGTGTCAAAATAAGAGAAATCTTATTTCTTGGGTGTTGATTTTCAAAAATAATATAATCATCTTCAGAAATTCATTAGAAAAAATCATTTTTTCAAAGACATTTGACCACTCAAACAACGACTACAACTCTTTAAATAGAAAACGGGTCATTGTTTGAGGGGGAGAAAATGTCAAATATCTTCTTCAAAAAGGTCAATTTGTGATAAAAGGAAACAACTTTAAACAATAGAGGGTGAATAATTAAAGGGGAGTTAATTAATTTTAACTCAATCGGGCTTTATTTGTTATGTGTTTAATTAAGGGTATTATTGCAAAATGTGAGACTTTTTCTTGATTACTAATCCTTAGGGACTAGTTTTGCCATTAGTGAAACTACTTTTTACCTTAGGTTAAATTAATTAGGAAAACAGAAGCTCTAGTAAACCTTAGGGGGCATTTATGCCAAAACCCAAATGTTTCCTAGATGCTAAGAGATCAAGTTAAGATGGATAGTGATGCTTGAAAAAGTGTAAAATGTTGGTGTAAGTGTTATATAGGCGAACTATACGTCTTTACATAGGCGAACTATATGCTAGTTGTAACACAGGCGAACTATACGTGTATACACAGGCGAACTATACACTAATGTTAACACAGGCAAACTATACATATGGCTTAATACAGGCGAATTATACATAGTTGTAAAGGCGAACTATACGCATATGTCTAACATAGGCGAATTATACACATACTTAGGGCAAATTATACATGATTTTTTCTAGATGAATTAATCTCGTAATCTTGGTAATCAAATCTCGTAATCTAATCTAAGTTTAATTAAACCTTAACTTATCACTTAGTGATTAATTTAGGTCTAGTTTCTTCTTAGAAATATTTAGTGATTGCCTTGGTTTTTGTTATAAATTGCCTATAGTCAGTGTGTTGTATGATTATGTGTTTCTCCTGGTCTCATGCGTGTTAATATTTTGCCTAGTATCTGTGTGCATAATTCTTAGTGTAAACCAGTCTTGCATCTATAATCATTCGTCATGATCTAGATTGACTTTCAGTGATATATATGTTTGCTTGTATATGAACTGTATGTGACAAATCTTAGCAGAATCATGTCTTCCATTACTGCTCAACAAACCAAACTTGATCTGGAACTTGTTCCCAAGGAGAAAAGACTTGAGATTGGGAAATGCAACGGAAGACTCAATCCTGGAAAGATACAAAGAGAACCCACATTTCAAGTCGTTCTGGATGCTCTTGCTCTCACTCCATGCTACTCTGCATTTCTCATGACTGCAGATATTCCAGAAGTCTACATGCATCAATTCTGGGATTCAGTTTACAAGCATGACACTTTCTACAGATTCAAAATGGATAAAAGGAAGAGATTCAAACTCAATCTGGAAATCTTCAGAGATATCTTTAAGATCTGCCCTAGAGTACAGGGTCAAGACTTTGATGCACTTCTTACTGATGAAGAAATTGTGTCTTTCTTAAGAGATCTTGGTCACACTGGGGAAATCAATTCACTCAGTGATGTTGTTGTTGATCAGATGCATCAACCTTAGAGAACTTTTGCTGCTCTTATTAACAGAAGTTTATCTGGAAAGACAACTGGTCTTGACAAGCTTCGTCTCTCCAAATCACAAATCCTTTGGGGTATGTACCATTAGAAGAATGTGGACTATGTTGAACTACTTTGGGAAGACTTCATTTACCAGATTGACAACAAAGCCTACAAAAAGCAAGAGAAGATGTACTACCCTCGATTCACCAAAGTTATCATTCACTACTTCCTTACTCAAGACAAGATAATCTCTTGGAGAAACAAGATCGGGATGCACACCTCCAGGGATGACTATTTGATTAACACTTTAAGATTTGTCTCTGCAAAAGAAGCAACTCAAATCTATGGTGCTATACTTCCTGAATCTTTGACCAGTCATGAGATGAAGGAAACCAAAGCTTACAAGACATACCTTGGTTTTGCTACAGGAGCTACACCTCCTAAGAAGGCACGAAAGTTCAAGAAGCCAGCTTTTCCTCAACTCACTACTGTCCTAGTTTCACTTGAAGAACCTACAGGGAAGTCAAAGAGAGTAAAGAGACCTGTAAAGAAGTCTACTAAGGCTCCAGCAAGAGGTGTTGTTATTAGAGAAACTCCTGAGATGACATTGTCTAAGAAGAAGGATAAGGTGGATGTTACTCGAGGCAAAGGAATTAAGTTACTCTCTTAAGTGGCTTTAACTGAAGATGCTCAATATGAGGAAGTTCGAAGGAAGAGTATGAGGGATTTTCACAAGACTCATCCAAGTGGTTCTGGTACTGTTACCAAAACTGCTCCAAGTGCTGCAAAAATCAAACCTTCTGTTACAAATGAAGGAACTGGTGTTATACCAAGGGTTTCTGATGTAACTAAAGAAGAATCATCTAAAAGTGAAGCTAAATCTTGGGGAAATGATGAAGATGACAACAATAATAAACAAGACTCAAGTGGTGAAGACAGTGATCAAGAGAATGACAGTGATGATGACAAAACCCAATCAGACAATGAAGATGAGTCAAATTAAATTCCGACATGAAAATACTGATGTGAATGAATCAGGTTCAGTGTTGATCTAAGAGAAAATGAAGAAGATGAAGATGATGAAGAACTTGTTAAAATCCCGTCCAAAGATTCTAATGATGAAGATGTAACAAAAGTTTAATGTGATAAAGGCCGAAGGTGTGAAGATGATAGAGATGGATTATACTTACCAGTCAGCTTATACGATGATGTGGATATAAGGCTGAACGAACCAGTTGATACTGATAAAGGGTTTATTCAAGAGGAGGGTACCGATGCTGTAATGACTAATGTTCAACAAGGGAATGAAAATCCAGAGATCTTACAAGTCATAGAAGATGCTCATGTGACACTTTCAACTGTTCCACAGAAGACTGAAGTCTGAGTTACCAGCTCTTCTCACTCATCTGACTTGGCAGCTAAATTCTTAAACTTCTCAGATATTTCCTATACAGATGTAGAAATTGTTTCTCCAATGGATGTTCACGTCCATCATGAAGTACCAAACCAGCAAACACCCACACTCCTTATAGTACATGTCTCAGTTATCACCAAATCTTCACCAGTATACTCCACCGTCATCCCACAATCATTACCATCCTTCACTCCTTCACCACAACAATGAACATCCACACCACCACCAACAACTCAAGCTACAAATCCTCAATATGCACTTCCTAATTTCGCATCCGTCTTCCAATTTAACAATAAAGTCACAGCATTGGAAAAAAAGTTGCTGAGCTAAAAAAGGATCCTCTCCACACTCAAGTGACAGCTTTAGCTGATGATCATCTAGATGCAAGGCTAGGAGCCACAAGAGATGAATTCATGAACCACCTTTCTGCATCTATCACTGCTAGGATCACTGAGCAAGTTAAGATTCAACTTCCTCAGATTCTGCCAAAGGAAGTTTCTAACTTTACTCCACTAGAAATCTAATGCATGGTTACTGAGTCACTTGAGTAGGCGGTTCTAGCCAAGGAGTCTTCTCAACCATAGTCTTCATATAAGACTGCTGCAACGCTTACAGAATTTGTGTTGAAGAAGATTCTTATCGACAAAATGGATAAAAGTGAATCATATCTGGCAGCTCTTGAACACAGAGAATGCTATGAAGGATTGATAAAATTGTATGATCTTGACAAGACTATCTTCTCCACTTATGGTAAAGTGTATTCATTAAAGAGAAGCTGAAAAGATAAAGATAAAGATGAAGACCCTTCCGCTGGATCAGACCGAGGGTTAAAGAAGAGGAAGACTAGCAAGGATGCATCACTAGTAACAGGTCCTAAAGCTAAAGAATCACAGTCTGGCTTATCCAAATGTGATAAGTCTCAATCAAAATCATCTGGAAAGTCTGTTCAGTCAGAGGAACCAGAGTTTGAGGTTGCAGATTTAGATATGCCACAAGATCAAGAGGAGAACCCGGGTAATGATAATGAAGAACCCAAGGAAAAGGTTGCATCTAAACGTGACTAGTTCTGTAACATCCGAGAATTTTCGAATTTTTAAGATAACTATTTTACCCTTTGACTTTTAGGTCTGGATTGACTTACAAGAACAACCATCTAAATCACGTTTTCATGGCTCGGACCCTGAAGAAATTCGATGTGAAACGACATTCCTGACAACTTTTCAGTTTTGCCCGAGACCTGGAAACGAGCCAAAAAGGGCTAAAACAGCACCGCAAACATTTTTCGAACAACATACAACGCGGACACACAAAAATAATTAATATTTGTTTTTGATTATCAGTAAATTATTATAATAAAAATATTTAAAATTAAATTAGTCATCATTATAATTAAAAGCGTTACGGAAAAACAGCGAAAACTCGAGTTGAAAACCAATTTTATTCGACAAGACGAAACCCGGTTCACAAATGAGATAACAGAAATTTTAATTAATATTAAAAATATTTATAATAAACATATCAAGAAAATACACATTTTAATCAGAAAAATGATCGGAAAACAATGGCGCAATTTTCATCAAAGTTTGAATCATCCGTTAAGTCACTCAAAAGAGTCCCGAACCCGCTATTCTCCTATCAAAGTTACATTAAAAAGTTACAAATGAACCCTAACTATGGGGTATTACATTTCACATTATAAATATTATTATATAAATAAAATTTATTTATAAAATTTCATTTCATCATAATATACACACACAACATATAAAACACACTCTCTCTCTCCCTCATTATCCGCTCTACACGGCCGCCCACCGCCGCTGCCGTCCGCCCACGGCCGAAAACTTTTCCGGCGGGATTTTTCCGGCGAGCTCCAACATTCCTCCTCGTCACCGGATCTACCCGATCCACCACCCCACTCGCCCCACGCGCCACTGCCTACCAAAACCCATCACGTTCCATCATTATCACTGCCACAAACCTACTCCCACCACCGCGAGCCCCACAGTCACCATACACCACCATCACATCTATCATCATCATCGTCACCCCGTCACCTCCGCCCCCAACCAATCCACCGAAAAACCACAGACGACCGTCGCCACCAACTCCAAGTGGTGCGCGTGGTTTTTATAACCACCAACAACGGGTGCGTTGATTGTCACAGTAGAGGAGTTAGGTTGGGTTGATTCAGCCGGTAAAGGATTTGCGTTTGTTTCTGTGTAATAACACACCACATCCGCCACCCATGGATGCTGGGTGGTTTAATTAAACAGCCGCAGAGGGCGTGTTGTTTTTCGGGGTTATGATGACAAAAAAGGGTTCTTGTTTTGTTACGATGCTAATTAGGGTGCGTTTGTTGTGGGTCACATAGCAAGGGTGCGTTGTTGTGGGTTAAAAACACCCGACAGAGGTGCGTTTGGGTCGGGATAGGCTGTGGGACAGCCGAGACAGCCGGGTTTGTGGGTAGATTCGGGTAGACCCGAAAAAGGGTGTGTCGGGTTGTTTAGTCGTCGGGGTTGGTTTGGCTGCCACCACTAGGGCGCGTTTGGTGGGTTGACAGCCAGGAGGGGAGGGGGTGGTGGGTGGCAGCCACCACCATAAAAGGTGTGTTTGTTGGTTCGGCTCATTAACAGCCGGGGGGGAGGGGTGTCGAGTTGGCTGTGGACAGCCGGGTATAGCCGGGGGAAGGGTTGTCTCGGGTTGATTTCACGAGGGTGCATTTGATTGTAATAAAAACACCAAGGGGCGTTTAGTTTAACACTAGCGCCAAGGGCGCGTTCGTGTGTTGGTTGGGGCTGTCACCGCACAAGGGGGCGTTTGGTTGGGCAGCCGCCACCCTGGGGTGGGTTTGGTGGGCTGCCGCCACTATAGGGTGCGCCGGGTTTAATAGTGAAACCCCGGAGGGTATGTTTGGTTTATGGCAGCCGCACCGAGGGTGCGTTTGTGTGACCTTAATATCGAATTAGGGTGCGTTTGGTTATTAAAATGGATTAGGGTGCGTTTGGTTGAATAATGGCAAAAAGGGGGTGTTTGGGTTAAGAGAGAGACGCGAAGGACGTGTTGGTTTAGCGAAACAACGAGGGTTCGTTTGGTTTATATATATCAAAACAACAAACGAAAATAACGAAAGGTTTTTATAAATATTAAAACCGGACAAATATTTATTGGTGGTTATAATCGGTTAAATAAATATAATATTTATTAATTGATTTAAATTAGATATAACGATATATATATATATATATATATATATATATATATATATATATATATATATATATATATATATATATATATATATATGTTATATCTAGGAAACGCGGACATTTGAGATATTGGAAACGCAAATAATCACAATATATATAGATATTGATCTAAAGGAAAATGACGAGCTTTACAGAAATGGAAAACGATATATATACGGGAATTTCATGGCGAAGTGTACATAACTTTTATATTTAGTAATGTTTTACTAAAAGTTTATATTATGTTATAAACCAATAAAAAGGGGCCTAAAGTTATATTTTAAAATATATTAAAGTATAACTGTACAATAACCCTACACGGACGAAACAATATTTCACATTAAGAGACTGTTTTAAGACACGACTTGTCAAAGAAACAACACACAATTTGATAAAATATTAATTTATATTCTATAATGGTTATGAACGGTTCAAACCACGGTTTTTTAATTAATAACATTAAGGCATTTTTCCTTCTTTTATTCAAGGTCCTTACCATTGTATTGCTGTCGAAATAATTTTGGTTTTACTTATTTTATTCACAACTAAGACGATTTATATAATACTTGCAAAATTATTATAAACTTTTTTTCATAAATCTTTGGATTAATTGTCCTTGTGATATAACACACGGTATGAAGCATATAAGGGTTATTTTTCATATGTAATAAAAAACGTATTTATATTCGCACCTTTGCGAAGTATTCTAAATTTTATTTATTTAACAAACCAACCACCTAAACCATTTCAAAGATTAAATCTAAATCTTTTATCAACCGTCGCGTTGACAAATGCTAACAGATTACATACGGAAACCAAAAAAACAAAAAACATTATCCTAGGCAGTGGACTACCTTTAGTTAAGCTGCATCTTCACGTGTCAAGCAGCTTCGTCATTCCTCTCGTATTGTGCATATATAGATGCCTATCTGTCAATCATTTCTTCATCATCAAAGTAATTAGATGCCTAATCTATCAATCGTACTTCAACAACAAGTTGTTCATAGCCCCACGTTTTACATGTTTTACATATATTTTGGGGTGAGAACATGCTTGTTACAAATTCAATTACGTGTTTGATTTAAACTCGTTACGTGCTCATTTTCAACTCGTCTGCATACATGTTTACAAACGCATTTACATGGTTGATTACCTGTTTGGTTTACATACTCATTTATATATCTCGCGAGGAGATACAATACTGGGTTTACTTTTTGAACGTAAACGCATTTTATACTTTTATGATTATGGATTAGCTTAGGTTGCATGAACTGTAAATCACTTGGAGGGTGAGCGCGAATGTTATAAGATAGATCTATTTGGGATTGACAATCCCCGTTCGGGTGACTAGCTATCACCGGGAACGAACGTTATACCATGTCGGATTACGATTGGATTGGCGCCTGCGGGGTCAACAATCACATATACATATTATTGCCCGGGTGTCCTTGGAGGGGACACCGGTAACGGGGGAAACATATTCTTTTATTTATTGCCCGGGTGTCCTTGGAGGGGACACCGGTAACGGGGGAAACATATTCTTTTATTTATTGCCCGGGTGTCCTTGGAGGGGACACCGGTAACGGGGGAACATATTCTTTTATTTATCGCCCGGGTGTTCTTGGAGGGAACACCTACGATGGGTACACTCTTACTATGCCTTGAATAAAGTGGCATACATACAAGTCTACGTCACAGTTCATGAACTTAGAGTAATGGTAATCATGGTTTTATACACACTTGAATAAAGTGGCAATACATATTTTGGATATTTGTGATCCAACTTTGACACGTACATTTTGGGACTATTTGGGGATAGAAATGGTCTTGCATATTTTACAGCTAATTGATTTCTAAAAATCACACATACATTTTGGAAGGACGTTTAAGGATTTAAATGGTCACACAATTATTTTATGATACTGTAGGGAGACAGTAGTCACTAAACGTTTTTATATGACACTGTAATGATACAGTGGGCAGATACATTTATTGGAACTAACGTTTGTATTTACAGAAACCTATGAACTCACCAACTTTAATGTTGACACTTTTAAGCATGTTTTTCTCAGGTGAATTAGATGCTTGGATTATCTGATGTACATTGGAGTCTAAATTGACAAGATTTCATGATTGGATTTCTACAAATGATCAAATCTCGTTGTGTCGCTTTCAAGCTTTTCATTGTGATGCAATTATGGGACAACTATTATTTTGATTTCAGAAAATCAACGAGATTGTTTTACAAACGACACATTTAGAGGTCGTTCTCTTGTATCTAGCGCTGTGTATTATGAAGTAGCACCCCAAGTGGTATTCCGCTGCGTTGTCATATTTTTGGGGGTGTTACAGATTGGTATCAGAGCACTGGCTATAGAGAACTAGGTTGCATATTTTACCCTAGACTATAGTCGTTTTCACAAACATTGCATCACAACAAACATTTTCAAAGTGCATACACGCTACTTGCTTATGTGCTTACGTTACGTGCTGCATTAAGTGCTTACGTGGCATACATATATATAATATATATATATATATATATATATATATATATATATATATATATATGCTTGCATTCCTTTCGCGTATATCGTACGCTTATTTATATAAGAATTATTATATAAATACCAGAATATTTTAAGACATTGTGGGTTGCACAATGGTCTCATTCTACTCGTCAGACATTGTGAGTTATACAATGGTCTCATTCTACTCGTCAGACATTGTGAGTTATACAATGGTCTCATTCTACTCGTCAGACATTGTGAGTTATACAATGGTCTCATTCTACTCGTCAGACATTGTGAGTTATACAATGGTCTCATTCTACTCGTCAGACATTGTGAGTTATACAATGGTCTCATTCTACTCGTCAGACATTGTGAGTTATACAATGGTCTCATTCTACTCGTCAGACATTGTGAGTTATACAATGGTCTCATTTACTCGGTCAGACTTTGGGAGTGTATTACATTGGTCTCATTCTACTCGTCAGACATTGTGTGTTATAAATTGGTATCCATTCTACTCGTAGCACATTGTGAGTTATTACAATGTCACTCATTCTACTCGTCAGACATTGTGAGTTATACAATGGTCTCATTCTACTCGTCAGACATTGTGAGTTATACGATGGTCTCATCTTGCTTCTTAGACATTGTGAGTTGCACAATGGTTTCATTTCGTCCTCGGGCATTGTAAGTTAAACAATGGTCTCTAAGGACATTAATTTTCTTCATAGCTTTATACTATATTGTATTACACGAAGACCGTTATAATTTTTGGTTACATGGGATTATGTATAAATCTAAGTATTACAAGTCTTGTATAGGCGGGACTTGTAATAGGAGGATTTATATGATAATTGCTATGTTGACTGGTTCATCGAGACTTTTACCTGGTTTACTCTAACCAAGGTACTCATTTACTATCTTGAACTCTATGTTGATCTCGCCTGGCAGTTTTACTCCCAGCTTCCAAAGACGAGTTTTGAACACTCGTCCCATACCCATTAGAGCACATGCATCGTCATGTCATCTATCACATTGAAAGTTATGTGGGTACGCGTATTGCATCGGGAATTATTAAGTAGGATGATTTATAATATATTTATTTGAAAGGATTGGGACGCCTCTTCAGTTAAATAAATAAATTGTAAATCCCCGAACCATAAGTTTATCGTTTCTTACTTACATAAATTAGGACGCTCCTTTATGTAAGTAATGAATTATAAATGAGTGGGCTTAATAGAATCCGATATGAGACGTGTATGAACTACCGGAATTCGTTAAAAAGGTTTGGAAGCACAATAGTGTCTTGCCACACCGCAGAAATCTTAAGGCCTCGTTTGGAACGACCTTATTTCATTCTTAAGTTATTACTTTTGCCATTGCAAATCCTCGCAATCATGAACTGTTCGTGGAACTAATAGATGTGTTACACACTTGAGCTAATGGAGCTGATTCATCGAACTAACGACTGAGTACCATAATCCGCCGATTATCGCATAAGCTCTCTCGCGAGCTCCTCTCATTTATTAAAACCTTACAGATAGTTAGAAACGAGACTTCGTTCCTCGACATTTAGAAACTTATACAAACATACTCACGCGACTACACCTTCTTCTTGAGGTTTTCATTATAATGAGACCTTTCCTATAAAGCAATTATACCAGTCATAAGATCTGTAATGATATATATTGAGATACCCATCTTGATAGATTAAAAATCTTGGACAAACCTAGCCAAATTTTTTGGTAGATTAAGAAGTGTAGATACACCGAATTTTGCTGAATTTTGCTGAATTTTTGGTAGATTGAGAAGTGTATGAGACCTTACGATGTACGCATTGTTGATCGTATTTAATACGTATATTATAATAGAGTGACATAATTATAGGGTCGTGGCCGTGATCATTGCAGATTCGGTTGTGATTTATTTGGATTATTTGATCGTGGTCTTTGATCAAGGAGAAGTAGATGCTTGGATTATTTGATGTGCATTGGAGTCTTTACATTCAAGTTTTTCATAGTGATGCAAATATTGGGACAACTATTATTTTGATTTCAGAAAATCAACGAGATTGTTTTACAAACGACACTTTTTAGAGGTCGTTCTCTTGTATCTAGCGTTGTGTATTATAAAGTAGCACCCTATGTGGTATTCCGCTGCGTTGTCATATTTTTGGGGGTGTTACAGTATGTATGTATGTATGTATGTATGTATGCATGTATACATGTATGTATGTATGCATGCATGTATGCATGTATGTATGCATGCATGCATGCATGCATGCATAGATGGATGGATGGATGCATGGATGCATGGATGGATGTATGCATGGATGGATGGATGGATGGATGGATGGATGGATGGATGGATGGATGGATGGATGGATGGATGGATGTATGGATGGATGGATGTATGGATGGATGGATGGATGCATGGATGTATGGATGCATGCATGCATGGATGCATACATGCATAGATTGATGGATGGATAGATGGATGGATGGATAGATGGATGGATGTATGGATGGATGGATGGATGGATGGATGCATGCATGCATGCATGCATGGATGGATGCATGCATGGATGGATGGATGGATGGATAGATGGATGGATGAATGGATGGATAGATGGATGGATGGATAGATGATGGATGGATGGATGGATGGATGGATGGATGGATGGATGGATGGATGGATGGATGGATGGATGGATGGATGTATGTATGTATGGATGGATGGATGGATGGATGGATGGTTGGATGTATGTATGGATGGATGGATGATAGATGGATGGATGATGGATGGATGGATGGATGGGTGGATGGATGGATGTATGGATGGATGGATGTATGGATGGATGTATAGATGGATGTATGTATGTATGTATAGATGTATGTATGTATGGATGGATGGATGGATAGATGGATGGATTGATGGATGGATGGATGGATGGATGGATAGATGGATGGATGGATGGATGCATGCATGCATGGATGCATGCATGCATGGATGGATGGATATGTATGGATGTATGGATGGATGGATGGATGGATGGATGGATGGATGGATGGATGGATGGATGGATGGATGGATGTATGGATGTATGGATGGATGTATGGATGGATGTATTGATGGATGTATGGATGGATGTATGGATGGATGGATGAATGGATGGATGGATGGATGCATGCATGCATGCATGTATTTATGTATTTACTTTCAACCACAATACCGATCACTAACGTTTTAATTATAAGGACAGTTACAAAAGTATTTTTACATAAACATTTGTACAATATCTGTATTTTCCTATCGATCTGATTCTAAGTCGAAACCTATATTCTCTTCGGTGCAAATTCGTGTTGTAGTACATTCATTGGTGGATCATATTCCTAGCGTGTATACTTTTCATATTCTCCGACTCGAGGTGAGTTCATAGCTTCATTTTTACTTGTTTTGAGTAATTGTTTTATAAACTTGGGGGTGAGAAACATTGCTTTGTTTTGAGAAACATTGCTTGTTTTTAAAACTGGAAACAAGTACTATACGTGAGAAATTCCCTGTTTACGTGTTGCCTAAGTAGCGTTTTGACTACTAATTGCCCGAATTATCATGAACTGTTAATTTCTTGACCGGAGGACCGGTTTAGGGAGCGCGAGTGAATAAATAGATCTATTGGGACTAATTATACCTATCCGGGTAAGAAGCAATTACTAGTTTGAGATTTCTAAGAACTAACGCATATATGTCATGTCGAAACTAGTTAGGTGGTCTTTGGTCGGACACCTGAAGGGCAAGCCTTCAGTGTCATGAGCTTAGTGCAACGTAAATACCTTTTTATGTAAAGTTGTATCTGTTATAACTGTCGCATACGTTTTGATATACTTGTGGTCCATACTAATTACATTTGAACTAAACCTATGAATTCACCAACTTTATGTTGACGTTTTAAGCATGTTTTTCAGGTACTTAGCTTTAAAATTCTTTGATGTGCTATGTGGAGTCTACGTGCAATATGATATCATCTTTCAAGACTTTATTATCATTCATACTTGTTGTCTTTTGAAAACTTAATTATGCTTCCGCAACGTTTTAAATTTCATTTCAGACCTTGTAAGACTTATCCATTTTTAATAAACACAACAAGTTATGATTTTCAAAACGTCCATTAGTGGTCGTTCTTTATACTTTGTGTGATGTATATTATGACGTCACGCCCCCGGACACGTATTCCGTCCAGGCCCCGTTTGGGGGTGTGACATGAGAAACATTGCTTGCTTTTAAAATTTGACACAAGTACTATACATGAGAAATTCCCCGTTTACGTGTTGCCTAAGTAGTGTTAAACCACTATTGCCCGAATTATCATGAACTGTTAATCACCTTTAACCGACTGGCTGGTTAAGTGAGCGTGAGTGAATAAATAGATCTATTGGGACTAATTATCCCTATCCGGGTAAGAAGCACTTACTAGTTCGAGTTTGCCAAGAAGTAACAGATATATGTCATGTCAGAACTAGTTAGGTGGTCTTTGGTCGGACACCTGTGAGGGCAAGCACTATGGCAGTGTACATGCCATCATTCCAGTATTAGCTTCGATGTCATGAGCTTAGCGCAACGTAAATGCCTCTTTATGTGAAGTTGTATCTCCTATAACTGTCGCATACGTTTTGAACATCTTGTGGTCCACATTAATTATGTTTGAACAAAACCTATGAATTCAGCAACTTTATGTTGATGTTTTAAGCATGTTTTTCTCAGGTGCTTAGCATGGATGTCGTTGCTTGACTTATGTGAAGTCTATTTGCTCGGACCTGTTTACCAGAAATTATCTATGTCTTTCAATACCGTTGTAGAACTTATTTAATGTTAGCCTCAAAATGTTGAGTCGAACAATGGAAGTTCGTTCATAATTATATTAGGTCTCGGTCACTAAAATAATATACGTTGTAATAGGCTACACGGGTATACGGGCTCTTAAATGTAATCTAACCGGTCACGTGTATCGGGCGAAAGCCCAAGTAATCCCGAGCCCGGCCCGTAGAAATACCAAGGCATGAAAGCCTCTTGGTATTAACTATAAATACCCCTCTCCAAGTATGGAGAGGGGGTTGGTTCTTGTTAATTCTCATTTGTAATTTGGCAAGTAATCTTCCATATTTTTTCTCTCTACCTTTCTCTCTCTAACTTCTCTCTAAACTTCTTCTATATTTTCTCATCTTATTTCTTGTGTTTCAATATGAAGTGAAAGTGATTTATTGGTGCCTACATTTGGTATCATTCGCCACGGGTGGGTTTAGTTTTTGTTAGTTTTAGTGGTTGTTTCGTGTTTGTATTTTTTGTTGTTTTTGTTCGTTTCGTGGTTTAGTTTTTGTTAGCAAAGTGGTTCGATTTAGTGTTTGTAATTGTATTGTAATCGTGGTTACTTCGTGCGTGGCTGAGACAAACGCAAGGATCGAACTAGTTATTATTTTCTCTTCTTCTTTCTTTCTTTTTTTATTATTTTTTTACCTCCAAGTGTCAAACTTATAGTTTTTTTTCTCACTTATAGTTTTGTGTGTGATTTCTGTTAAAAAGAAGAAGGATCCAAGTGGGAAAACTTGAACGCTCGAACGAGGGAACACTTGAACAATCGAACGAGGGAAAACTTGATCAATCGAACGAGGGAAAACTTAGACCATCAAACTAGTGAAACCATCGAACTAGTGAGACCATCGAACTAGCGAGACCATCGAACTAAAGAGCCGAACGAGCAGCAACATTCAAAGAGGATCGAAACGATGTTATCCTTTCTAGGACCGAACGAGCTTACTCCTTCAAAGGATCGAACGAGCTTATTTCTTTTTTGGATCGAACGAGTGTTTTTTGTTTGGATTCATCCCCCCCCCCCCCGCTCACGCTCGCTCGCTCTCTCCCTCGCCGCACCTTTTTGGACCCCCCCCCACCCTCGCAGGAAGTATCTAATATAAAGGACCGATACGAGCAAGATTGTTTGAGGATGCCCACAACGAGTGGAACACAAAAATCTTTACGTTCTTAACAAATTTTCGGTTGTTGCGGTTTTTTCGAAGGGACGTTAACGACGTGGACTTACGATCTTATATCATCCTGTGCTCGTGTCATACGTTTCGATCAACGTGGTATATTCGGTAGCGCGATACCGTCGATTACGTACAAAGTCCCGAGCCAAGAAGGGAAAAACACGGAAACACGTTGCTCGCTCGCTCGTCATTTTGGAAATGAATGAAAGACGTAGAAATTTTTTTTTTAATTGACTAAAAGTGGAAATTTACAAGTTAAGCCCCTCAACTTCTAAACATTATTCATATTTAATATTTAGATTTTACTTAGTTTACTTTTTGAACCGAACAAGAGAACCGAACTAGTGAAATCACTTGTGGACCGAACTAGATAATCGAACTAGGGAAATCACTTGTGGACCGAACTAGAGAATCGAACTAGGGAAATCTCTTGTGGACCGAACTAAAGGACCGATCTAGTTGATTTTTTTTCAAACCGAATTACACAACCGAACCAAAGAACCGAACAAGCATGAACCGAACTAGGTGATTTACATAACAACCGAACTAGAACCGAATTAATAATTTTTGTTTTTACGGTTTTTTCTTGATTTTGTAAAATCCCGTGAAAGATACGATTCTTCTCTCGGTTTAAATCCAAGAATTGTAAAATCCCGTGAACATTAATTGATTCAAATCCACAACAACAATCACTTTACCTGCTTAAGATCCTACAAATCATTTTTCACTTCACAATTCACGGTAACATGGAAACGAAAGATACTTTATCTTCGTGTTCGTATTCAGATGAACAAGACATGCAACAAATGCTAAAACAAGCAAAGATCTTGAAAGGTAGTTGCCTAAACGGTCTTAGTGCACTTAAATCACATTTCACACAGATACTTGAACCAGGCATCACTAAAAGTGAATTTGAACGTGCATTTAGTCATATTTTTGGTGAAAATGTTGACACATTCACAAGAACGTTCTCTCAGAACATGGATACACTGGAACAACAACTTACCAAAGAAACTATTCTTGAGTCCAACTGCCAGAATGCCTTTAGAGTGCTCAAGACACAATTTGAGAAAATTTTCAGCTCCGTGCTAATAAAGCCTTCAAGTTTAGATGGTATGTATGCAAGAAAGGACTTCCGCGCATATACTAGCATGGAACCTCAACTCTTCAAAGAAATAATACTCAAAAACTTCGATTTCATTGAAGATTATATGCTCAAAACAATCATTCATGCACAAACGATTCAGAAAAGGTTGGATGACAAAAAGTTACAGATTCAAGAATGCACAGTTCAAGAAGTTAAAGCATTGGATGCTATTTCAGAAGACAAAGCAAAAAAGAGTTGCATGGTATCTTTTCGAAAACTTCATTCACACCTCAAGCATCTTTCACACGACAACTTAAAAGGAACTCGAATCGAGTCTGGATTCAAACGTGCATTTGCAACACTCTTTGGTCAAGATGTTGAAACTTTTATAGGCACAATGTTCCTAAACATGGATCAATTAGAAAAGCAACTTGACAAAGAAGAATTTCAAGAGATTGGATCCACA
>BQNB010038218.1:0-10572 GCA_026074375.1 Tanacetum coccineum | reverse complement strand
GGATCTTGATCCTTGTTGTGTATTTTTATATATGTATTTATATTTATTGATACATAAAAAGGTGTAAGTTTTCTGCGAGTCAGTGGTTATGTGCAATGGTGCTATAATACATTTGATGGGGTCATATGTACTCCGGACTATTTTTCGCAACCGGTGGTGCATTATGTAATGAGACCGGGAGGGCGATGTTTGTTTTGGTTTTGGATATTGATGAGTATTTTGGTTTTGAATATTGATGAGTATTTTGGTTTTGAATATTGATGAGTATTTTGGGTTTTAGATAATGACGTATGTTTTAATTTTGATTGTTGACGTATATTTTGGTTTTGGTTAGCGACGTATGTTTCAATTTTGTGTAGCGATGTGCGCTTTGTTTTGTTGGAATGATCACCAAACTAAGATTTGGGTTGATCTTTTGTTTAAAGTCTTTCATTTAAAAACAACGCAATTTATGTTTTCCTGGATATGTTTTGTGGCGTATTTTGTCTCTTGTGATAAAAGCGTTTGTGACTATATTTTTGATCTTTCTAGTATAATTTTTCATTTGTTTCGTTAACTTCACGTCTGGAATCGTCAAGGCATGTATTATAACGTGTGATCTTGCATTCGAGCATGTGATACCATTCAATCGTGAGGAAACCGTCTCATTGCAAGTAAAATTAAGACAAGTAAGAAAGGATGAGCACCGGTACGGCGCTCCCTTAAGGTAGGTGGAATGTAACAACCCGAGTTTTACGACGCGTATGGCGATTGCGAATTCGCCGTCATAATAATTATTTTATAAATTCGTATGAACAGACATCGACACTTAAAAATTTATTCTGTCATGAATAATTATTTTTGTATTTTATTACAAACGAAATTTTGAAATTTTTATTTGTTTTTTTCATGTTTCGCGAGTCAACGTTTGACCACGTGACCGTTAAGCGTTTTGAGTATCGTAGACATTTCGACGCGCTTCATTATTATTTTTATGATGATAATTTGTATTTTATCATCCTCGTCCCGAGTTAGCCGAACCTGAGTCAAAACTTTATTTTGACATGAGTTAATATTTTATTAAAAACTTTAAACCAAATTAAGTGTGACGGGAATAAATTTAGTCATGAAAATGTAATCCCGAGCCATGGTTATCGGTTTTTATTTAAGAAACACATTTAGGTGTCAAAAGTGTAAACTAGAAAAGAGGGAGGGACCAAAGGTGTTAAAAGCCCAAACTACACTTACTATATAAATCAAACAACACATACACTTTCATTTTTATAAAACAAAAATTTTGTGTGTCCCCTCCCCTCCTTTCCAACCGGACGCACCACCGCCACCACCACCATAAAACCGCCACCGTTGCTGAAATATCCACATGCATTACGATCCGACCTCAAAATATTAATCCTCTCATCATTCCCTACATATCCCACTAAAGAAACGTAACATGCAATGGGTGTTTATCTAGTTAGAGTTTGGGTTAGATTGAGGGGTTTCGGTTTAAAGGAGGTTGATTCAAATAGCTAGATTATCGTTTTTGGAAGCTTGGTTTTAATAAAAAGGTTCGGTTTTGGTGTTTTGGTTGGTTCGAACGACGGCCAAGAAAAAGGAAACAAGGAGAGTCTGAGTTTTTGAGTCCGATCTTACTTCGTATAACATTGTAAGTATATCAAATGCTAGTACTATTTTTATTTTTACGATTCGATTGATTTTCGGTTATTGCATGTGATGAAATCCGAGGGATCTTGCGTCGTTTAGTTAGATTTTATTTTTGGTTGATTGAGAGAGTTGGATATGGTTTGTAGACTATCCCAGATTGTGTCGTGAATGAATTTTTGGCATGTTTCATAGCATATAAATCTGGGCAGAAACTTTGGTGGGGAATACGAGGTTCAAGATTTTGTAAAATCTAATTTTGGTTAAGAAAATGTGGTAGAGGGTATTTTTACGAGCGTTTCGGTAATTCGATCGCCCCGTAACTCCTAATAACGAAGAAGTTACGACGAAAACAAGATTTGAAAACTAGAAAAAATTTCAAACAGCTATTGAGCTTTTTATACATGCTGGCAGAATTTTAAATGTCCGTTTTGAGCACTTTCGAGTCCGTTTCGGTCTTCCGGCGAAACACAAAAGTTGCTCGGAATGACGTTTTACTTTGCCGCGAGGCTTGCTAGTTTTAAAATCGAGTAATAACGGGTTAAAACCAAGGTCAAAATCTGCATATTTATTAAAAGTGTCATAGTTTCTGCAGAAACTTGCAGGGGCATTTTGGTCATTTTGCCGAGTTTCGGGTCTCGGCTAAATCTAAAATGTTGTCCGGAATGTCGTTTTCTCTTTTGAGTCCGAGTCATGAAAATGTGATATAGTGGGTCGTTTTGAGCGGGGCGGGTCAGAATAATATTTAAAATAAATTATATATATATATATAATATATATAAATATATATATATATATATATATATATATATATATATAATATATATATATAAAGACAAAGTCAAATAAAGTCTAACGCTGATTTTTGAAAGTCGATACTAAACTTGTCGGATGTTATAAAAATAATAAACATTACTATGATTACAAGTGTGATATTTTAAACATAACAATTGTTATTAACAAAAAAGATCCTAAAAATAGAAACTTTTGAAATATTCGAATATAATACCGATACGAGTAACGATAATCAAAATGAATGTCGAAAGTTCGACGAGATAACTAAATATTATTATAAATGTAATTAGAAGACGAGACCTACTAAAAATGATAACATTCCGAAAATAGTAACTTTTCCAAAAATAGAAATTAAGTGACGTATAATATAAATGAAAGAATTATCGTAATTCAATTATATAGAGTTTAGGATCTCGGATGCGCAAGTGGATTTCTCATCACATTTGTATGTATATTTATACTATTTTGATACTTGCGATGCGCGCACTATCCGATCGTATCTTACGATATAATAATTGAACGACATAAAATTAATATTAGGTCGCTGTGAGCTCAGTTGTCGAAAGTTCGTGATATTTCGGTTATTTGATCATCGGCTTTCGACTAAGGTGAGTACATCCATAAGCCTCGCTATTATGATTTTAAAGTATTATTTAATAAAATAAAAACTACCCGCGAGGGGGGAAATCTTGTTGTTTTATGAAAAAAAATGAGAATGCAGATATGTTTTGATACTAAAGTATATTCCATTCACTATTGACTATATTGCCTTCTACTGTGGTGACCGTTAGTTCTAGTGCATGTGAACGCTAATCATTAAATTGATCTATTGGATTTGAACAAACCCTGTCCGGGGGGTTGTAATCATTGTGAGCACTCCTATAAAACGGAGATTTATTTTAGTTAGTATTATAGGAGTTGACATACTTCTCCCAGCATTATTTTATCCAACGAGATGAATGTGTTAATGTTCCGGTACAAAACGGGTTTTATTTAGTTGGAAATCATTATTTGTATAACTTGTCTTACGAGAAATGTTATATGTATTGTTGAACCAAATATGCATTCTAATTGTTATGTGTAAACATCTAATGAATTCCTCTCAAGTTTTGTTGACCGTTGTTTAAAAGTCATGTATCTCAGGTTAGTTGTTGCTATGGCTTCGGCTGGACAGAACTCAGACATCAAAGGACAGTGACCAGTGAACTTGTGTCAATAAAAAAGATAGAATATTTAGAAACAAGTCGTGTTGTGGCTTTTAAAATTAATTTACTACGATAGTATTTTGGACCCATTGGTACTCCTGATTCTTTTCAAACGAAATAAATGAAAATTTAGTTTTAACAGACAATCTCCTTTTATGGTTGTTTTGTTATGACTTTTTGTGATTGTAATCATGAAGTAGGCACCCCCAAATGATGTTATCATCTCTCCTGCGTATAGTATTTTGGGGGGTGTGTTACAAATTATGTCAATCTTTCACAATGGACCCATTTTGTGGAGTGCTTTTACTTTTAGCACTAGATCCCCTTTAAAACACATGCCGATCCTCCTGATCTAAATTGTTAAATCCACCAAAGAAAAATGTAAACCATTTTAGCTTACCTTAAACCCATAAGTCAAAGTCTATTGGTTTGGTTTCTAAGCTACATGGAATGATGGTTGTAATGTGTGAAATCCTATGAATTTTGATAAAGGTTGCCTAACTCCATGTCTTATGACATAGTGTATGTTACAGGCATGATGATGATCGACGAGACCGAGGATTTGTTCGAATATTAGTGTTACGTACAAAATAAAATATATATACATATATATAACTTAATCCCCTTAGAACACACATGTCGATCCTTCCTGATCTTAAATTGAAAAATCCACCAAAGAAAATGTAACACCTACCATTTAGCTAAACCTTACCATAGTCAAAGTTTATTGGTGGTTTCTACAGCTATCTTTAATATGGTTGTTATGTGAGAAATCCTTAAGAATTTTGATAAAGTTGGGGGGCGGGGAAGGAGGCGGGGTATCTCCATGTCCAATATGACATGTGTTTGTTACCAAGGCATGTGATGATCGTCGACACGGTAGGTTGGTCGAATATTAGTGTTAACCTTAAAGGGTAATAATATATTTTCTGTATATATTATATATATTGATATATATATATATATGTTATATATATATAAATGCATATATATATATATATAATATATATTATATATATATAAATATATATATATAATAATATAAGGCTCCGTTTTCGTTAGACGGTTTTTTATATTGAGGGGGGGTAAGATTGAGAAATCTACGTTCGAGAGCAAATTGATTCATAATTATATTTGATTTTTGATTCACAAGTAAACATCATTTAAATAGTGATCGGGGGGAGGGCGGGGGGGGGGAGCTTTAAATTTACAGAGATTGATTTTCACAAATCGTTGCTAAAATCGAGTTGGATGGTAATGATTGGGGCGGTGTTAAATTTGTGGAGGCGGGAGTTCTCTTTATAGAGGGAGCAGTATTTTTTAACTTATAATTGCAAAAACGATAGATTTTTTAACAATGATTTCTAATTTTTTTAACACATTTTAATTATAATTCACATTAAAATGGAGTTTTAAAAACAAAAAAAATAAAAAATAAACTACACTGAAAAACTCTGAATCAAAGTTAAAAATCTATCATTTTTGAAAACCTTCTCAATCTTCTCAAAATAAAAACCTTCTCAATCGATCCAAATTATATATATATATATGTATATAATAAAAGCCAATGTGCTTAATAATATGAAGATGAAGGAAGAAGAAGAAAAATCGGTATCGATTATGCCCACAATGTGGCTATACAAGATACAGAAAAAAAGAAAAATATATAATAAAGTGTATCATCATTCAAAATTCATATGGATAGCGGAATGTGGTAGGTAGCGATGTGTGGTTTGTAGACTTTTGACTTATGTTACTTGGTTACACACCTCACTCCAAACATTCCCATGCCTTATCCACACCCACTAAACCCGAAGCCTAAACGATACAACCCGATAACTGCTTCTTTAGATATGTACACTTGCAAAGCGTTTGGTATGTATGAATCAAAGCTGGAATGGAATGAATCATTACGGTGAAAATGAAAATATTTGTTATGTATTGGAGTTTTGCAATGGAATGTTTCATCATTTGTTCATTCCATTAAGTCTGTACCATAAATTAACATTACATAGCCCCCCTAAGTTTTTTTTTTCATCCATTACACATAGAATCAAATTTTTTTTTTCCCATATTTCAATTTCATTTCCAACATTTAATTTTCCTCCATAACCAAACAACCATACGAGAAATGCTATATTCCAGTTCTAACATGGCAAACCAAATATGTAAGATGAAACAGTAATGACTCATTCAATTACTATTTTCATTCCATTGCACCATCGATTACATTCCTTAACTAGTGCATTACGTCTAACCAAACATACCTTTGGTGCTTATGCCCCATCGGTTTTTGTTTTGTTTCTTGTATACAACGCTTAGGTAAATAAATTTAGGTCATAACGATCTAATGAGTGGTGATTTCCCTTACCTTACTCCACCAAATAATAAAAATGAATGATTGGGTGAATTCCTTATTACATTTCTTGTTTTCGTGAGTTCATGAGAAATGTGTATCAAGCAGAAAAATTAATTGGTTATTGCCAAACATCTCAACTTTTCACCACTAATAATGCATAAACGATGAGGTCTTAATCTCGTACTTGTACTTGGTAGACTTGCATCATATTTTTCTAATCATTCTCATGTACTATGTGCATTTGTTTTCCTTAATTCTAGATTTGCTTGAGGGCAAGCAAATGTTAAGTGTGAGGAGATTTGATAACGCTCAAATTGTACATGTTTTTAGTAGCGTTATCCGTACTTTTTATAAGTTATTTGGCTATTTATCTATGTTTTTGTTACTTAATTGTATCAAAATATGTTTACAAGACTATTTGTAGCCAAGTACAAGAAAAGCAAAAAAAAGACAAAGAAATCAAGTTTTATACAAGCACGAAGATTCCCAAAATCAAGACCAAGTTTTGGAAGCATTTCAAGAGAAACACGAACCACCCCTTCAAGCCTTTCCAATTTACCCTAAAGATAGAGCTTACATTTAATTTTATTGAAGTAATAATGACTCTCATTAACCTAAGCCCAACTCAAACGGCAGCTTAAAAAAACGAAAAATCAAAGAAAATAATATTTTGGTACTGGAGCCCCCGCTCCGGATGGAGGATCAAGCCGCAAGGCTAAGAACGAAGCTCCCAACCTTATTTTGGGTCATAATGCTTCATTTGTATCTTGAACTCCATGAACGATCAAGAAAGGATCATACACACCCCTTATACCATGGCATTTTAATGAACACCTTTAAGAGCCCCAATTTAGCATTCAATACACCAAACCTTCCTAGTAGTATAAAATAGACCTCTTCTGGCTATTGTTTACAACACATAACTAAAATCCCATCATCCATTATCTATACTATTTTTTAGTAATCATCCCCACTCTCTATCAAAGCCATAACCCTTTCAAAAACCCAAAACAATCCCAAAAGTTAGAAGGAGGGGGAAGCCATCTTTAGGAGGTCAAGAACATCAAGAACTCATCATCATTCTTCAAGGCATAAAAGCCTCATCTTTTATAATCTTTTAAAAATTTGTAAGACCTTTTAATCATGTTTTCTAATACTATAATTTTTGGAATTATGTCTTTGTTTGCTATGAGTGGCTAGTGCTCTTATGCACTTAATTAGATGATGTTTGTGGTATGATGATTTGATTATGATTGTGATAACATGTTTTAATTCAATTTCAAGCTATTTCTAAGATTCATCTATGCTTATGTTTCATGTGACATTGTTCTATAAAACCAAATTGATTGTTAAAAGTATCATAGGTCGAAAGGGGTATTGTTATCAATCAATTGTCTCCTTTTTGTTTATGATCGGCTACCTTTTGTATTGACCATTTCTTAAGCGGTTTGATCTAACAAGAAACATAATTGTGGGTGTTAACAAGTTTGTAAAATAAACCACGAATCAAACGAATTAAAATTAGATTAGTCTTGAATTGATTGATTAAACTTAAAGCTTGTTTTTGTCACTTAAGATCTTGACAAAGATTAAAGGTTTTGCAAACAATAGATTAGATCACCATCTAATTCTTATAATCAACATGTTAAGATGTTTATCACAATCATATCAAATCAGAATTCCTAAACTAGTCTAATCAAGTGTAGTCTTTTAATCATTTGAATCTTCATTATTAATCATTGCTTGCTTATTAGGATTTTTATTGTTGAATTTAAAACATCACCAAAACATACTAATCCCCACGAACGATCCCGGATTACCATACATTCTCTTACTACCAACGGATGATTACACTTGCTCATATGTGTTGTTAAGAAATTCGATAACCGAGTTATAAATTTAAAACTTACCCGTATCGCACGCATCAGGATCTAAACAAAAACCATTAGGGATTTAGACGATTATGGATGTGTACTTGATAAATTTTAATGACACGAGGTAATACTCTACATACAAATGACACTAAGTCACTTAAACATATTAATCATAACAATTAAAGATATTGATGTACAAGACTATGTGACACATATACGTTTATCTAGATAGACAAATCTATTTCATTATGCATCAAAATGATATAGTGTAGGTGAACAAGAAAAACACGTAGATCATATAAAAAGTCACATAACACTTTGAGTCTGTCACGTGCATATATCATACAAAACATGTTAGAATTTAGCATTTAATAACATGTATTATAAAGATAAACTTAGAGATATTAAATCGAGATTGCTAACCAAAAACAAAACCGTCTAAATAATTTTGCATTCAACAATTAAGAAAGTAATCATTGGGGACCAAAATAGCATGAAGAAAATATAATCATATCTCACGAGAACAAGTTAGCATTTTGAAATCACAAAAATACATATGTGAGGTACAGGTAGTCTAGATCGACTAAGGAGAATTCTAATTACTACTTGTTTAATAAGCAATTCTAATGAAATAAAAAGTTTATCAATGTAAACTAACATTAGGCATATTTAGAAAGTCATTTAATCACGGTAGATAATGAATATGAGACTATCACTAGTGGTGCTCAATTCAGGCTAAACACGACCATTTTTATGGGTTATACCACGAACCCAACTTCCTTCTCGAAAGCAATTCAACCTTTAGGTTAAATTGCATTTATAGTGCAATATGTTCTCCAGTAGTCATTCTCATTTTAGAAGAAAATAGAATTCCCGCATTTGCCTAATGAAGTGCAGCAAAGATGAAATTTGCATTGTCCAATAATACGTGGCCTAATGCAACTTAACTAATATGTTTTGATTCCGGTTCTCATAATCCTAATTATGATGTGTAGAATTCTAGGGTTAAATAATAGAGCAAGCAAGAGGTTGTGAGTTTAAACAAGATTGAGTCTTCTAGGACTTAGGAGTATACTTAAGTGTGACAATGTGGAATATGTTATATTGAGAGCATTCTAAGAATGCACCTTTGCATATCTTTATGAAAATAATCTAATTAAGGTTAATTACTTTAATAGATCTTGTGAATATTTCGTTGTAGAAATTATGATGTACTAAAGGTTAGTTACATGTATGTTAGACCTTAGACAAATGCAAAAAAATATGTATACAAATCTGATGACAACGGACGAATCTACCTAAATAAAAAACGAATCTAGGTGTGGAAGATCCATAGATCCGCAGTTGTCCAAAATTTGGACAAAACTCAATTTCCCGTTATTTGGGCGATGGTGTTAAGTTTTTTTCAATGGGAGAAGCTTATATATGTTGTAAGGGTTCTCGCTTTGAATTTTTGGATTCGACGTCTGATCCGTCCCTTTTAATACATATAAATACGTAATAATAAGGAAGATAATCAATAATAGTATAGTATAGTATTACCGTCGGGTTCAAGAAATTCACTTTTAACCAAAGCGATATCTCAAAAACCTTACGGGTCGTTTCCTCGACGAGAGGTGAATGGAAATCTACGTTCAAGTTGTAAATCGAGCTTGAATAGCATAAAAGTTTTGGTTTTGTTTTCTAAATCTACTTAAAAGGAAAGCATATAAAAGGAAAGCTAAACTTTTGGTTTTAAACTATTTTTATACTAAAAATTAAACTAATATTAATTCTACGATTTAAACTACAAGATTATACTAAAATTAAGCTAAAAGATATAAATGACAAATATGCTTGCTAAGTGACGTGAAATGTTCATTAAGTGTGGGCTTAGGTTTAACGAATTAAAATGACAAGTAAAATGAAATGCTTAAAAATAAATGACAAGAAATTAAATTGCATTAAAAATAAATGACGGAATGTAAATCGAAAAGACAAAACTTATGACTAAATATTTTTTAAATCTTTTTAAACCCGCACCTAAATTCCAAATCACTAATCACTTAACTAGCACTAATAAATCTACTCACTACTCATAATGAAATTAAACATAGCATTTAACGACAAAACTAAATCTACACTAATTAATTGAAAAAGGAATAGAAAATGAACCGAATTGGAGACCCGCAATTTTAACAATTACCACCCGATTTATTTAACTAAAACAACTAATCAAAGTCGGTCTAGCTAAATAAACCCGTAAGCTCCTCGCCTCATGAGTCGACCGGTACCAAAACAAAATAAAATAAACACTGTTAACATAAGAGTAAATAAAATTAAAATCTTCAAACTCATCTTTTTTTCTATTCTTGTTTCCTGTATTCGAAAAACAAACAAATGAATTTTGGCCCAAATGCAAGTTAAGCAAACCAAATGTAAACATAAGATGTGGCCCAAATGCCTAACATGATCCAAAAGTAATTTCTACAAACCAAATCGTGCATAGAAACATGAAAACGCATACAGATTCACTAGTCAAATGAGCTCAAGTATTTCAACAAATAAGCACCTCAAAAGCAAATAAGATTTTTAATAAGCTCTACAATCCTTAATTTGGACACGAATTAAAACACTTAATATACTAATCTAGAAACATTTATATAAAACGAATGACTTTCTTAAAGCTACGCGTAATTTAAGCTAAATGAGCACGATA
>BQNB010038217.1:8427-48903 GCA_026074375.1 Tanacetum coccineum | reverse complement strand
AGATGATATCATCCACATAAACTTGGACCAGCAAAATATCACCTTTGTACCTTTTGATGAATAAAGTCTTGTTAATTTTCCCTCTTTTGGGGTTCCCTCCAAAAGCAGCATATCCTCCATCTATCTCTTCATAGTCTGTAAGATAGGACATGTTCCCTGTCATGTGTCTTGAGCATCCACTATCAATCACTCCTTGATCCTGTAAATCTATGTTAGGATTATGAAAAAGACTCGGTCACCCCGTGTATAAGCTAGAATAGCATAGCTCGAGGTCTAACTGTTAACGTATGACTAATAGTATTGGGCCGGGCCTTTAGCCCACCTGTAAGCCCATACTCAAGCCCATTGGGGTATAAACACACATGTATATAAACCCCTTTCCAGCCATGGAAAGGGGTTGGTTGTTCATTTTATATTAACACTTGATCTTGCACTTTCTCTCTCTAGAAATATCACTTTCTCTCTCTAAGATTAAGTAGCCAACCCATCATCTCTTGCTTGTGTTATGATATCATGTATACTACAATTGGTATCAGAGCACATGGGATGATTAGCTAGATTGTGTGTGCGTTTCCTTGGTTAGTTTAGATCAAAAGTTTGGTTTTAGAAGGTTTATGGTCTTATTCTTGACACTCTTTGATTCTCATGTTTGTGATGTTAAAGTTAGTGTTTTTATAGTTGTTATAACATTCTAGGACCAAGTTGTGCAAAAGAAACCAAGTGAAAACGTTCAAAAGGGTGATTTTTAGGTGAAAAAGTTCGTATTTTCGTCGTTGCGTTTTGACCTTCTTTGACCTTCTGAGACATTCTTGGTTGCGTTTTGGGTGAAGAAAGCACATTGCGTTTTGATCGTTGCGTTTTGATCATTGCGTTTTGACCTAGAGGTTGCGTTTTGATCGTTGCGTTTTGATCATTGCGTTTTGACCTAGAGGTTGCGTTTTGGTCATTGCGTTTTGGTCGTTGCGTTTTGACTACAGGTTGCGTTTTGACTACAGGTTGCGTTTTGAAGACTTTCGTTGCGTTTTGACTAGGGAAGACTCTGCCCAATTTTTTAATTGGTTGCGTTTTGATCAAATCTCAACGTTGCGTTTTGATCAAACCTCAAGACTCTTCATTGCGTTTTGACTCAAGATTCTTCATTGCGTTTTGAGAATTCTTCATTGCGTTTTGAGAATTCTTCACTGCGTTTTGACAATTCTTCACTGCCTTTTTGACAAAACTTCAATCTACATTAAGTTAACAATAATTCAACCAAATCAAATCACAATTAAACAACATATCACCTAATCCAACACACCATCATCACTTTTAATATACAATCACTAATCATTGATGGATCAACTTAACCATATCATAAGTAATCATTATGGCTAATCTTTCAGAGGACATCCAATGTGCCGGTTCCGATACCCGACCACCGATGCCATGGCAACAACGTATAAGATTATACTGTCGGGGTAAGGATAATGGGGTGAACATTTTAAAGTCAATTTATGAAGGACCATTTCAGATTGGGGGACATGCGCGAGTAACTGTTGCTGAAGGAACTGAAGGTCCACTCAATCTGGGTCCTGAACGACCTCGAGTTTATTCGGATCTGTCACAGGATGAGAAGGATAGGTACAATGCAGACATTCGGGCAACAAACATCATACTTCAAGGTTTACCAAAAGATATCTATTCACTCATTAATCATTACACTGATGCAAAGGACATATGGGACAATGTGAAGATGCTTTTGGAAGGATCAGAATTAACCAAGGAAGACCGTGAATCACAACTGTATGATGACTTTGAACACTTTCGTCAGAACAAAGGCGAAACCATTCACAACTATTATGTCCGGTTTGCCAAGCTCATCAATGACATGCGGAACATCAAGATGACAATGTCAAAAATACAGTTGAACTCAAAGTTTGTGAATAACATGCTACCGGAATGGGGTAGATTTGTTACTGCGGTGAAACTTAACAAAGGCTTGAAGGATTCAAACTTTGATCAGCTGTATGCTTACTTGAAGCAACACGAGGCACATGCCAATGAGAATAAGATGATGTTGGAACGCCTCACACAACAGACAGTTGTTTCACCTCAACATTATCATTCTCAGTCATCAACAAATCCACCGACCACATATCATCAACCACAGTCTGCTGACACCCCACAATATGATTTGGGACTTTCTCTAACTGACAACCTAATCGAGAACCTAACCAACACATTGCCTTTAACTTTTTACCCAGTCATACAAAACCTTTCTTCCTCAAACAAACAATCAACTCAGAACCTCATCAAACCCAAGGAATCAAGCTACTGTACAAGACGGCAGGGTTGTTGTTCAGAATGTTCAGGGTCGACAGAACAGAGGACAGGGTAATAATGCACGGGGTGCAGGTGCAGTTGGTTATGGAAGAGCACAGAACAGAGTGGGGAATGCCAATCCGGGTCAAGCTAGACAGGTTAAGTGCTACAACTGCAATGGGGTAGGTCACATAGCGAGGAACTGCACTCAACCCAAGCGTCCACAGAACTCTGAGTTACTTCAAGACAAGGATCGGTTACTGATGCAAGCTCAAGAGAATGGGTAGTCTTGGATGAAGAGCAGATATTGTTCCTAGCTGGTTTAAATGACATGATTTTGATGAAGATGTGGATCAGCAACCAGGTTCAAGACTAGCTTCAATGGTGTGACAATTATTTCAGTGATGCATGTGATGCGTATGATTCTGATGTTGATGTGGCTCCTACGGCTCACAAACTCTTGTTCATGGCTAATTCTATCTTCCGTAGATCCAGTTTATGATGAAGCCTGGGTGAAGATCGCCGTCTTATGATTCGGACGTCTTATCTGAGGTACAAGATCGTGATCACTATCAAGATGCTGTTTGTGATCATCATGACGAACACGAGATGCACGACGATGTACAACCAAACCACGTTGTTGACTCACAGGCTGATTATACGAGTGATAGTCATATGACTCCTTATGATCAGTATGTAAAGGACAACGCAATACCGGTTGTACAAAATTTATGCATTATGGTCCGAATTGATGCATATGTGATGATAGATAATGATTTGCATGAATCTGATGCCCTATCTGTCTCTCATACACCCCGGAATACAGTAACTAATAATTTGTTAAATACTGAACTTGCCACATATAAGGAACAAGTGGAACTGTATGAAAGATGGGCCAAGTTTGAATTAACTGAACGGGAACAAAAGATTGATGAGCAACTAAGGATAGTTATTTGTGACCGTAATATTAAGGAAGAGAATTTGAAAAAGGAACTTCATTCTGTAAAATTGCAACTTGCCTCTACCATCCAACATAACACGTTAATGGTAGATGAAGTTACCTCTTTGAAAAAGGATTTTAATCAGAAAGAAAATAAATACCTTGAAGAATTTTTGGACTTAAAAGCTTTAAAAGATAAGGTCGAGGATAAACTATTCAAACAAGGCCAGTCTATTCAAACAGTTCACATGATGTGTAAACCTAGGTCTTATTATGATGAAGTGAATAAAGTGCATTTGGCTACAAGAACCCACCTTATGCCTACATCGTGCAAGGCAAGTTCAGCCCTTGCACATGTTTAGTGGTCATGTAATTGTCACACCCAATTCACGCCCCAACGGCGTAGTACGTGACTGTGAGAAACCCATGGAACTCTGAAATTTCTAAGAAGAAAATGCTTGAATAATGAAGCTAATAAATGTATTAAAATTTTTTTTGCTGTGGATAATAAGGTCAATATCACACAGCCTAATTACTCGAAAGAGAACTTTTTAGCGACCTTCACACCACAAAAACAACTGACCCGGAACAATTATTTTGGTCTCATGATATTGTTACGATGAAGCGGGGGGCATGAAGGCTCTCAATGGAGCAGAATCTCCAGGTCCAATCAAAGCGTTGAGGTTACCCTCTAAATACACCTGCAACGCTTGGTCCCAGAGTGCTTCCAACCAAAAAGTCAGTGAAAATCTACATTTTTACACTTCGACAACTTTTTTATGATTTGAGAAAACCTGTAACAAAGAGGATCACACCCAAATGGGATCACTGAAGGGGGAAAGGGGTTTTGAATAAACAAAAAAATATAAATTAAAAATAAAAAAAATACAAACCCCAAAAGACATGTTTACCTCACGGAGTCATTCCATTCTTACAAAAACTCTTCAAGAAATAACACTTTGAGGGCAGTCACAAAGCTCTAACAAAAGAAGTTAAAGAATGAGTGATTGCCTTTGATGAGTTGGGAAGCTGAACTAGACCAAAGTTTATTGTTTTTTAAAAATTAGGCAACATGATGCGATTGAACGGAAATAACCTCTTCGCGAACATGATAATATACATTTTGATTGATTGTTTAAGAAGTGTTTTATGTTGCATGAATTCTGAGTTAATGTATCTATATTTACTGAGATGCAAATAGGCTCATAATTGGTTGTCAAAGCTCCGTTGTATGGAAACTTGAAGCAGAGCTTTCTAATTTACGTGATGATTGTCGTAAGGATAATGATAATGATCTTTAAAACGGTTTTCCAATCCTGAGGCCAAATCAACTAAACTTACAGTTATAAGTATCAAAACCTTAAGATCGTTTTCAGAATAAACCGTCTTTATCCGTTAATGATATCTTGATTTTAACTCCGTTGATTGTGATCGGTCAAATGAAAGCTTCACTTCAAGGAAAAGACACTTCATCCAGAGGTGATATGCAAAATATCTCAGCTTAAGGAAACCGCTAAGCGCATAGACCAACAATGATTTTAGGGCCGAGACTTTCAGATTTTACATTACTGAAGAGGTTAATAGTCTTCAAGAACAAAATAAGCTTTTTAGGGTAGAAAATGCAAAGATTAAGCAGCACTACAAGGAATTGTATGATTCGATCAAGATCACGCGTGCTAAGCATACCGAACAGACAACTGCCCTTAAAAATGAAAATGAAAGTCTAAAGGTCCAACTACAGATACGGTTCATGTGTCACTACAATCAGGTAAAAACTAAATGTACTTGCAAAGGAAAAGTATGCTATTGATGTTAAAACCTATTCCCCCCCCCCATAGAATAGGGAAACAATAGGGAAGTACCAATCTAGTCTATCTTAGGCATCTTAAGGAAAGTGTAGATATACCGTCGCGGAATAGTGGAAGGAAGCAAAGTTGAAAAGGCCTTTTGATAGATCACTCGCATTTGCTTGTCGTTACCACTAAGCATCTCAGAACTATTAGATTATGTGTATGCACCTGTCCAAAGGTCTTTAATCAACAGATAAAGAAGCATGCAAACACCCCTAGGAAAAGCAAGTTACTTTTGAGGACCAAATTTGTTTCATCATAGTAGTAATACACCACAAACATGTAGAGCCATGAACAATCAGAAGTTAATGTCCTGTGCCTCCTTCTACAGGAGTAAGGCAGTTGCACTGTGTAGCGGGATCTCAGCCTAGTGAGCATACTCAAGAAAACATAGGATCCCGACAGCGAAAAGTGCCAGCTTGAGCAAGTAGAAGACCACTCTTAGGACAAATTAGACCTAGTCTTAATAAACACGAATCCTCCCCGTGTTGATCTAGTATTGCTATAAGCGTATGTAATTAATTCGAATTCTCACTCTGTGTGAAACAGTAACAATGTTTATTTTCGGCTAATATGATATGTGTGTGGTTACTTATTTGCAATATGTGAATGCATCCCCCAATGTTAAAAATGTTGTGCATCATGTTAAGCAAGTTTGGAAACCTAAGCAAGTTAAACAAGTGTGGAAACCTAAACATTTTAAACAAATTTGGAAACCAACTGGCAAAACACTTAAAATGTTGGTTATCATGGAGAACACAGGAAGAACATTCACCCTTAAGTGATCAGTTGCCTTTAACTAGGTTCACTATACTTACAGGAATGTCAGCCTTTGCTTGTGCTAACCAATCTGGAAACCCAACCAACATTGGGGATCCAATTACTAAAAACTCTCCATCTTCGTCTGTTTCAAATGCAGGTTTGTACAAATCGTCCTTTGGTTGGTATTTGGACTCAGGCTGTTCAAACATAGGACGGGGGGATCGCTCAAGGTCTGGAATTTCGTGAACAAGTTTATAGGGACAGGTTAGATTCGGGGAATGATCAATTTGTGCTATTATGGGTTATGGAGATTATGCTCATTGGTGTGTGTAATCTCCAGGGTATACTACGTGGAAGGACTGGGGCATAATTTGTTTTCTGTCGGTCAATTTTGTGATTCAGATTTGGAAGTTGCTTTCAGAAAGCATTCTTGTTATGTTCATGATACGAATGGTGTTGAATTACTTAAAGGGTCCCGTGGCTCTAATTTATACACTATCTCTGTTGAAGACATGATGAAGTCCTCCCCAATTTGCTTGCTATCTAAAGCCTCCAAGAACAATCATGGTTTATGTCTCGGCGTTTGAACGACTTGAACTTCGGTACATCAATGATCTTGCAAGAAAAGACCTGTTTAGAGGCTTTACCTAGATTTGAAGTTGTAAAAGATCATCTTTGCTCTGGATGTCAATTAGGAAAGATGCAAAAAGCATACCCACAAACCCAAACTGAAAACCACCAATTTGGAAGTTCTAACCCCTTCATTTGGACTTATGTGGACGATGAGTGTGCAAACTATTAATGGGAAGAAAAATATATTCTTGGTCATCGTCGATGATTTCTCTCGTTCTTGCTGGGTTAAGTTTTTCAGATCACAAGGATGAAACACCTGTAGTTGTCATCAAATTTTGAAGCTCATAATTCAAGTCGGCCTCATAAAATTGTAAGAATTCAAATACGCACTGACCAATGCACATATTTTTCAACAAAACTTTGTATGACCATTATGAAAAGTGGAATTTTTCATCAAAAAAGCTGTTCAGGTCTCCACAGAAGAACGGCGTTGTCTGAAAGAGAACGTACTCTTGTACGAGGCGGCAGGCATAATGCTAATTTTTTTCAAGGCACGATGTTTCCTTGGCCGAAGCTGTGGCTAACTGCTTGTTACACCCAAAACCGTTTCACATTTATCACACACGTCACGACAATACCCCATATGTGCTAGTGCCAATAAGAAGCCTGATCTCACATTTTTCAGAGTATTTGGTGCTCTTTGTTACTCCTACAAATGACAGTGAGAATCGTGCGAAAATTAAATCCAACGGCTGATATTGGATTCTTTGTTGGTTACGCACCGAAACATGAAGGTACAGTAATCTAAAACAATGGACCCGGACAAATAATGGAGATATTCACGTTACATTCATGAGCGTGACTGAGCGATGACTCCTGTGCAATTCAGTTCAGGGAACCCGCTTTACCTGTTGACGCCTGGACCTATCTGTTCAGGTTCGTACCCAATCCGGCTCCTGCTATACCATATGCTCATCCCACGATTAAAGATTTGAGATGTTATTCCAACCATGTTTGATGATTATTTTATATCCATCCGGGTATTCCGTAAGAATCCTATTCCTAAGGGAGCTCAAGGGACCCCGGTCATACCTACAGTCCATCCCCATGTCTATTGCTATTGATTTCTCGACGCCACCTTCGGGAAGTCATACATCATCACATGGATCATCATTCCTCTTCGGGTTCATTCATGGTTAGCAGGTGAGCCAAACGCAGGAAGTTAATCCGTTTGCCTGCAGTGATCCGAACCATTTGTTAATGTGTTCGACCCCAGACTATAACTATGAAGTTCATCTTCTGGGGAAATAACTTACCTGAATCATGCCAATCCACTCAACCATCTTGAATCATGTCCGGAAATGGACTGACTCTCATCCTCTTGATAACATCATTAGGAATCCCTCAAGACCGGTTTCCACTAGGAAACAGCTTGCTACGGGTGCTTTGTGGTGCTTCTACAATTCCGTACTGTCCAAAGTCAAACCGAAAAACTTTCAATCTGCAGCTACTGAAGACTGTTGGTTTCAAGCCATGCAGGACGAAATCCATGAATTTGATCGACTGGACGTATGGGAATTAGTACCACCTCCAGACAGTGCCATGATTATTGCTCTCAAGTGGATTTATAAGGTGAAGCTTGATGAGTATGGTGATGTGTTGAAAAATAAGGCACGTCTTGTAGCAAAAGGATTTCGTCAAGAGGAAGGTCTAGATTTTGAAGAATCCTTCGCCCCGGTTGCTCGTCTTGAAGCAATCAGGATATTCATTGCCAATGCCGCCAGCAAAAACATGACAGTTTATCAAATGGACGTGAAAACTGCATTCTTAAATGGCGAGCTCATAGAAGAAGTCTATGTCCTCCAACGGAAGGCTTTGTTGGACCCAGAACGTCCACATTCATGTCTATCGCTGAAGAAAGCACTTTAGGGTTTAAACAGCTCCGCGAGCATAGGTATGACACTTTGTCAAAGTTTCTTCTGGCACAAGGATCTCCAAGGGTGTCGTCGATTCCCACACTTGTTCATTCGAAAACAAGGCATAACACACTATTCATGTCATATATATGTTGATGATATCATATTTGCCTCGACCGACCACCAAATACTGTGTCGTTTTTCTAATGGAATTGAGTTATAAACTTTCAAATGTCGATGATGGCGTCAAATATCATTTTTCTTAGGGTTAACTTTCTTCTCCTAAAATCCTAGAGGCTGTTTTATATAAATCAATCTAAATATGCTAATGAGATTTTAAAGAAATTTGATCTTCATAAAAGTGACCCTGTAGACACTCCTATGGTAGAGCGAATCAAAACTGGATGAGGATCCTCCAGGGAACCACTGTTGGACCAGACCAAAACTATGCTGCATGGGTAGGGTCCCTGATTGTTACTCACAAGCCAGTAGGCCTAGACCTTGTATTTGCTGTATGCATGTGTGCTAGATATCAATCTAGGCCCACTAAAAAGCACCTTGAGGTAGTTAAACGGGTCTTTTGGTATCTCCAAGGAACCATCAATATGGGTTTTGGTATCCGAAAGACACCGCCATGGCACTAACCCCTTACGCTAGACGGCAGATTCATGACAGGTTGTCGGATAATCGCAGAAGTACATCTCGCAGTGCTAGTTCCTTGGTGATAATTTAGTCAGCTGGTCATCAAAGAAGCAAAGCACGGCCATCTCGTCTACATGGCTGAATACATCGCGAATGTCTAGGTTGCTGTGCCCAAATTAGGGATGCGGTCTAATTATCAGATTTATGGCTTTGCATACAATCGCTTCCCTTTGTACTGTGGTCAACAAGAGTGCCATAGCTCCTTTTGCTGCAACTACGGTGAAACTCTAGGTCTAAACCACTCGACATCCGACATCGTTTCATCAGGGAACAAGTGGAAAAAGGAGTGTTGAGTGTATTTCGTGAGACAAAAGTATCAACTGGCGGATATATTCACTAGGCGCTGCCCAGAGAAACGATTCGACTTCATTCTCCCAAGGCTTGGCATGAAGTGTATGCTAAGCCGGAGATATCAAACGTCTTCAGGATGATCAGGATGTGTAACGGATTGGCTTCAAGTATCCTTTGTAAATATGTACATACTTAAACCCAAAAAGAAAAATACAAAAATATAAAACGATCGAAAATCCATAAAAAATCAGAAAATAGAAAATTCCAAAAAATAGTTTTTCTTCAAGACATGTCTTTCGTTTATCGATAACATTTACGGTCCTAGAAATGTCGTTCAATAATGACACGGGTCTTTAAATGAAGCTCGAACGGAAGTTTAAACCTTTCAAAACATGTCTAGATGGCTTGCAGTTATTTCAGACTGCAACCCGCTTTTCAAAATGAGGAAAGCTCGTCGCCAAAAAGACGGCTGTTCCTAACAACGGGTGATTAAGTTCTCCCGGGCATGGATTACTTTATATCCTTGCAACCTCGATCTAATGTACGCTTCAGTGCATTATTTCTTGATTAAGAAGAGAAGTCTTCTTTTATCCTCATGATTTTCCGTCTATGATTCTTCAGAAAATTATTTGGATCTCACGTGGTTGCTTAATGTTCTTTTGAAAATTAATCGGACTTGGCTTTTTCATAAATTTGACACTCAATCAACGACTACAGCTCTTTCAATAGAAAACGGGTCATTGATTGAGGGGGAGAGTGGTTTTTCAAATTTATGTAACTAACGGGGTTATGGTTTAAGGGGGAGTTAAACTAGAGTTAACTTAAAAAAGGTCCAATTGTGTCAATTATATGCATGTCTAGGGTCTTATGTGCTACTTGCTACTTGTATCCTAGGTTCATTAAATGTGAAGGACCAATTGTGTCGCTTTCCCGAGTTACTCAATCCATTAGTTGCTTCGTGCCCCTAAATGTTAAAGAAATATGAAAAGTGAGGGACCATTGGTGTAATTTATCTTACATTTTAAGAAATAAGAAAGGAGGAGGGGCCAATTACGCATCTGTTGAAAAGTGTAATTTTTGACAAAAGCGAGTTGCGTTTTGACTTGGTCAAACTCACAAAAAAAATATAGTCAAACCCTCAACTTTCTCTCTCAAATCCACTTACTGTGTTTTTATTAAAACATAGATCTCTAGTGCGTTTCTTCGCTTAGACTATCGTGTGAATACCTCGTCAAATCACGGGTTAGTGTTTTTAATTATTGGGTTTTACGTTGTCTTATGTGCTAGATGATTTTCCAAGGCCTGAATGGATTCCCCGCCTATTACATTAGTGTCCCTATAATTTTCGAGTAGTGATTGCCATTTTAGAATAAGTTCAGGTTGCGATTTGATAAAAGTTCGTGGTTGCGTTTTGGTAGCTAAACTCATGCTGCGTTTTAGGGTTTTGTTGTGGTTATATTGATGTTGCGTTTTAGGGTGTTAGGGCTAAATTCATATTGCGTTTTGGTGGCTAAATTCATGTTGCGTTTTAGGGTTTTGTGTTAACGTTAATGTTGCGTTTGAAGAAACTAGCTCAAATTCATGTTGCGTTTTGACAGTTAGTTCGTGTTTGCGTTTTAGGGTTTAGGGCATATTTCAGTTTCATTTTGGATTTATTATTTAGTTGCGGTTTTAGTGGTTAAAATTCTTGTTGCGTTTTGATAATTAAGCTCTTAATTGCCGATTTGATAATTAAACTATTGATTGGTTTTGATTATTTGGATACAATCAGGCTCAAAACGCAACTCGTTGCGTTTTGATTTGAAGAAATTTTAATATTAAAATATCGAACCCGTTATTTCGAAATTTTCCAAAATGATTGCGTTTTGACTTGTTTTGAATATTATAATCATTGCGTTTTGAGTATGACTGCGTTTTGACTTAGTTGAGTTTTGCATTTTAATAGACCGTGTTGCGTTTTTGTATTATGCCTGCGTTTTGATATCTGCCGTTTTGGAACTCATGCGTATTGGTATGACTGCGGTTTTGACTTCGTTGCGTTTTGATTTAGACCTTGTTGCGTTTTGACTATGCTGCGTTTTTGATATCCTAACGCTTTTGAGTCTGTGCAATGTCAACATCCTTGCGTTTTTGGGTCATGATCTTGTCATAGATTAGTGTTGCTTAGAGTGTCTCATCATTGCATCTTGTCCTGCATTGATTTGCAATTGGTTATTGATCGTGTGGTTATTTGTGTGTCTTCGTTCCTCTCTTTGATGAGTTAACATCCGTTAACTTAAGAGTTGACCAATCTCACTGAGTATCACTATAGCATGATCTATTAGTCCATTATCTTGGTATTGTGCATACAATGCCTTATCTTTCCATGCATTTGCTCTCATCTAATAACCCTTATCTGCATGCTCGTTCTTCTTATGATTGTAACTTTGCTGATCAATGGCTAATGCTGAAACATGCCACCCGCAATGGCATCACCCGTCATACTGATGACACAAATTCGTGCCACGAAATCGTATGGGGGGATTCCAATTGGGAAAAGTCAAAATTGCTATCTAAATGAAAAAAATCTCAACAACCCTATTTTCAAGATCGCTATGGACATTCTCAAGCAAACAAACTTTTCTGTTCAGTGTTTTCTGCGTCATCAACCAATACTGCTATCTATATTAAACATTCTGGGGATACTATTGGTTTGACAGTAAACAGCCGGAAGTTATAGTGTCAAACGGACGAGCAAATGGTTTAATCTCACTCAAGACACACTCAGAGTGATGCTCATCAAAAAAATCAACCAGTCGAAAAACAAACAGGGCCTTCTCTTCTCCTCCAACTCCTGATACCCTTGTTGAATTTTCAATAAGTTGGGCTATCCAAAGGAGCATGCACTTGTCCAATGTCACACAACTAATGACATGTGCAAACGTGGAGGGCACTAGTAACCATTATCAATTTGTGCCTTACGGGAAAGACTTTGGTTTTGAAAGGCCGAGAGCCCCAGTGCTACTAATCCCTTTGGGGTATTGTCAATCAAAGCTTTGCTGAAAGGATGTGGGAAGAATTACTCAATCATCTCCACACCTTAACAGATAGGACAAAAAGGAAGTTGCACTACATACTTGGGGAAGAGAAAGCAACTCTTTTCCTTATTCCATAGTATCAGGTTCACAAAATTGATCATATTCCACCTGCAACGTCTGCACAACTTCCACCCAAGACCCGAGTCTCCACTACATTTGCCCACTGAGGAACCTGTACTAGGTCATCTCAAGTTCAGTGCTAAGGGAAGCAAACGAGAAGTCTTTGGGATGACAATACCGAATGAACTCATCAATAATGTCATTCGAGGAGCAGACTACTATGATGCCTATCTGGAAAAAGTTGCAAAGCATCAACGGTACATCGCGGGTGAAGAATTAAGTGATCCTGAATCTCCTGCACCAAAGCCAGCCAAGCCTATCAAACAAGCAAAACCAAAGGAAACCGAGCAACCAACTGTGTCTAAAACTAAAGCCAAGAAGTCTAAACATGCACTGGCCAAACCTAAGGAGAAGAAGCGCAAACCTGTGTCAGAATCGTCTGAGGCCCAACCACTTGCCAAACGTGCTAAGGCAGGGAAAATGGTTAAGAAGAGAACTGTTAAGAGTTCTAAGCAGCTGGTAGATGAATTCGTTGATGAGGTTGTTCCTGCGGCTAAACCCAGCCTTTGAAGACACAGAGGAGGCATCCTGCAAAAGGTTCTACAAGAAAGCTTAACAGATGCATCCCGGACTCAAAGGGGTACTCTCCTTCTGTGGTATTCAGGGAAACTGACAATGGGAAAACATTTCAACACTACCAGAGGTTGACAGGGAATGGAAAGAGAAAAGTGGAGGAGGAACAAGCGGCCCAGTTCTTATCAACCTTCAAATCTCCAAAGAAGAAGGCACAGCTGAACAATACATAATTCAGAGACGATTTCTCACATTCCAACTGCAACAGCAGGCCGTGAAGACTCTACTTCCTTATATGCCGAACTTGGATTATATGGCAGTGATATAGAGTCTGATGAAGAAATGCCATCAGTGGTTAGAAGTGGGGCTCAAGATGAAGTCCAGGCTGGATCAGACCATGGTGCACGAGATGAAGGCCAGGCTGGACCAAACCTTGATGATGTTGCTGAATCCCTACCTTCACCAACTCCCTGTGTTCTCGCTGGGGGACCAAACCTTGAAACACTCGGATGTTGAGATCATGCTCGTCCTGTTCAACACTCAACCCGAGCATATGGATGAAGGGTTCACGACCTCGGCATACCCTGATGTTCAGGAGAATCTAAAACTAACGGTTGATGAACAGGTGATACCAGAGGAACCTGTCAGCTCCACAGGGACATTGTCTTCTCTACAACATCTCGCCAAGGATTTTAGCTTTGGAGATCAATTCTTGAATGACAAACCGTCTGAGGCTGACAATGAGAAGACAACGGCAGATACCGAGGCTGAATCAATGGTGTCAGTCACTATTCAGCAAGACATCTCTGTCATCCCTCCTATGACATCCCCAGTGATCGATCTCGTGTCTAGACCTGACTCACCCAATGTTCATTGGCCTCTACCAACCACCACAACCACAACGACAGCACCAACAACAACAACAACAACTCTTCCATTACCACCTCAACCACAACAAGGTCCAACAGATCCTATCCTCATCAAACGCATAGGCGAACTTGATGGAGAAATTCAATCGCGACTCTGTGGAGAAAATCAATCTTTGGAAAACGACGTCTAGACAAGTCGGGGAGCAGATCAATAAGTTAGAGAGTGGGGACGTATCCAAAGTGATTCCCCCAGAGAGGCAGACAGTGGAGTTCATTGATTCACAAGAGATTGAACTGAAAGTATTAAATGATTCAGTAAAGGGAGGTGGGTTATACCTCATCAGTAAAAGCATACAATGAGAGCTCCTCTCGTAGCCGCTTCATGGATCTCCTACGTACTGTCATGAAGGAAATTTGCTCCTAACGCATGTTGGAGGAGAACTATGACAAGGGGACATGCTGAACACGAGGCAATGAAGCACTGCAGGGCTCATCACCTCGTGATTGAAGTGAGGACTTTGATGATGATAAGGCTCAGGAGGAAATAGAAGAAAGGTAAGCAAGATTCTCACAAAGCCTCCCCCTGGGTATCCTCCTTCACCCCATACTCTCCTCCTCCACCACCGTTCAGGCGCATCAAGGGCTTCTGGCTTAACCGGGACTCGATTCTGCCCAAGCTCACTACTCTACCACCTCGGTCCTAATCCACTCATCAGGGTGAATCAGTCAACTGGTACTGCAAGCCCTAAGATCCTTAAAGACAGCTGCTTCAGCTGAATACTTCTGCAGTGGTCATATGACAGACAACCTGAATTCCTGATGATCTTCTACATGGATGATAAACCCACTACAGATGAACAGCAGGTCTCTAGTGATGAAGAGGTCGGACGTGATCATATTCCAGTAACTTGAGGCAGAGCTGTGTTTTTTAGTGGAAATAACCTCTCATGGAAAGACAGACCGACCCACTCATTAACCTGCCTTGGACTATTCCATCATTGATCTGTCTATGCATCAAATAACTGGGCCTCTACTCTGAAGTCGACACATGCCCTCCACAGGAGTACTCTTACTTGCTCAATCCGGGGTATATGGGCGACATTTATGGACTGGTTTTGTAAACAAGAGGAATCTCTGAACTTTACTCCCAAAGACCTGGAAGGGCCTGACATTCGAATCAGTCAAAGTGTTTCATCATGACATGGATTCATCTCCAATTCCAAATGGAGAGTGCCCACAAACTTTTACCGATCAAGTGGATGATGCAATCCTCAGGTACAACGTCAGCAAGCCACTTCCACTGGGAGGTAAACCAGGCCATGTAACCATTCAACCAGACTTCTTCTTCAATAAAGACCTAGAGTATCTACGATATGGTCGCAAGGTTGGTAGACCGGCCTTGTCAATCTCGAAGATGAAGGCGGCATATTATCCTGATGTTGGCTTGGAGCAACTAGTGCCTGATCAGTTCTGGATTGCAGAGGAATGCAAGTATGACATTGCAGCTATGTATGGTATCTCTCATTGGTGGTTTCAAAGACAACGATTCTACATTGACCGATTCTCATCTGAAGGAGACCGCCGAGCTGTAAGGACTCATATGCGTATCTTAAGTGTCATCCGAATCGAAGTCTTTTCAATGTATGGGTACAACTACATGAAGAAAATAGTCCTTCGTCGAGCTGATCTCAAAGAATACGTTATAGCAGAAAGGGACTTCAAACACATGTACCCCAGTGACTTTGAAGATCTGTACTTGTTAAATCTTCAAGGTCACTTGAACCACCTATCACCCAAAGACAAAAAGATTCTAACTACCGCTGTCAACCTATGGACCAGAAACTTGGTTATCAGACACCGCGTAGAAGACTTCCAGCTGGGAATTGAGAGTTACCAGACACAGCTAAACCTCACCAAACCTCGATGGGAAGCCACTGGATTTGAATTCAAGCATGACTACACAGTCATAGACTCTCCAAGGGCAGTTACATTCAGAGACAGATACGGGGTTCAGATGATCATGAGGTTCAATGAAATACACAAGTTCAGTGATGGCACTCTGCAACAGATTGATGGAAGCGTTTGGACTATCAGTTCAAGGCATTCCAGATCAACGGACTAATCCAGGGATGAACACCATATTTTGGACGATGAAAGATGTTGACAGGAGACAAGGACTTCATGTTGCTATCCAGAAAAGGCTATAGAACACGTATCTTTCGGAATCTGGAGAGCTTTGTGGGTGGACGGATCCGAGAAGGCGACTACCGGTTACTGAAGAGAACCGAATGAGGGGTAGTGCTAATTATATGTTGTTGTACCATGTACATTATATTGTAGTGACTAAAACTATAAACTTTGGCTTTGTATATAATGGAACTATATGTATCATCATTCGATTATATAAACTGCACACTTTCTTCCCAAATTTTCCTAACTTAAATCAATTGAGGGGGGGTAAAACCCAAATCTCAACGGATTTGAAATTTTCGCTCGGGGAGAAATGTGATTTAATTATGAAAAATCTGATATTAAATGGTGATCTTTTCCAACCTCAAGTGTGGATCCTCCATTATGTGCTAAACATTTTCGATATCGATGACATATTAGAGGGGAGCGAATGGTATTGATGGCGAGAGAACAGTACCAAAAGACCGACCCTGTATTTACTTTATCGGAGTTATAAGGATGATATGGTTAGGTACTTGTTCCCCATGAATCCCGCAGAGCCGGGGGATTACCAGGGACAATCCACTAGTTAGTGTAGAAGTCCGTAGGTATGATTACAAAAAGGAGTAATGTGAGAATTAGGGAAATAGTGCGGACTGAAGATGGGAGCTAGTACGGGAATTAAAACCCAACAAGGTTTCTAGTAATGAGTCTCGGTAAGCACTAGAGGGGTTGACGAATGAAAAGACATGTTAAGATAAAGGGTTGAAAAGAAAAGCAGCCCTCCTTAAACATTAGGCAGAAACTGGGTCAATTACATATGCTGTCAAGAATAACAAGGTTGATTGCTGAAATTAAGACAAGTATAAATGGGACCCAGTGATACGCTGCACAACCCTCCCTAGCTACTCAAGATCCCTCAAAGGATTCTTGTTTCATTTCTCACGGAGATCAATACAATTCTATCGTCTCTCTCACTCCGAGTTAGATGATATTGAAAAGGTGGCAGTCTGCTCCAGCCTCCGACTACTAAAAACCAAAAATGCACTATTGTGTCTAGAGCCTTGAGATCATCCAAATGTCTCTGTTAGGACACTTATCCATAATGTGCTTGTTTCTACACACTTGTGTCAACAAGTAAAGATTTTAGAGTCCTTCGCATTGTCTCGTGGTATTGCCATAACATCCGAGTGATACGAAAGTTACTCACAATGAAGATGAAATCCTTTTAGAGCCAACATCAAAACAAGCTCTTGGTAGGTGACATGTGAGATCACTATGGTTTAAACTTGTGACATATGGGAAAGCATACGATGGTTGCGATTCCTAGTAATCAAACTTGTTCAGGTTTATGAATTGACGGATCGTTTTGGAAAAACCTTTCGATATGCTCAAAAATGATTTTCGAGCACTGACTGTGTATATCTTTCAAAACAAAATGTTTTTTCGATAAATTGATTTTGTGCTATAAAACACTATCTATGTGTCAACAAAAAATACTTTCTCAAGTAACTCGTCGATTGATTTTCAAATCATTCTTTTATCTTCAATCGGTAAGATAGTAAACTACCGATTCACTCTTATCGTGCTGTCTTGCTTTGAGACGTTCACGATATAGAAACAGGCAAGTATAGAGATTTTGATGGTTTTAAACATCAGTTGATCTGATAATTATAATGGAAATCCTGTCAAGGAGATTCTTCTTAAGATGAATACTACTCTGATACAGGTCGGTCCTCATGGACCCGGGGTTAATCCAACCTAGTCTCGGTCGAATGGACAAAGCCATATTCGCCCACAAGCTTTATTGCTAACTGTTTTTATTTCAGGATTCATATAAAGATAGAGATGGAGACACCTCATTCCAGCTGAAGTCAATTCACCACCCAATTGATCTCACTTAAGCTTCCAAGTAAAGACATCATGGACAACTGATTGACCTACAACACAGCTTCCGCAAACTCTGAGAAGTAGTTCATTGTAAGAAAAGTGTGAGCATGTGGGTCCGAAGGTCACAAAATCACATGAAGGCTATGCTACTTAACAAGGATGATCAAGAGATTTAAGATGAAAGACGATCTCAAAGAAAGCTCAAAGATCGCACAAGCCTAAGGAAAAAGTCTCAAAGTTCACTACATAATGTACCAAAGACTCAAAGATTGAAGAATCCAAGACTTCGTGCTTCAGACAGAAGGTCAATGAAGTAAATGTGAATTCAGAATGTATTTTCTGGGGTGGACCCTCACTTAGGGGGAGATTTGGTTAGGATTATGAAAAAGACTCGATACCCCCGTGTATCTTTTAGTATAGCATAGTCGTAGTTAGAAAGTAAGGTATGGTTTTCGTATTGGGCGGGTATTTTACCCCAAGTGTAAGCCCGTACCCAAGGCCAAATGCTCACTAATATAAATTGTAATATTCTTCAAGTAAAGGACTGAAGAGAAATTCTAACCCTTGATGTGACGAATCTGGCTTTTCTGCTGAAGGAACAACATTTTGTCTTGGGGGCACGGGGTCAGAGTTGTCATAATCTGACGCCTTTTGTCCTTGAGGAACGAGGCCTGAAGAGACATTTTCAACAGACATCTCTTGTCGTTGTGGTGCGAGGTCTGAACTGTTATGATCAGACATCATCTCTTTGATTTCATCAAACTTGATATGAATGGACTCAACTATTAAGCGTGTTCTCTTGTTGTAAACACGATATCCCTTCGACTGAGTAGAATATCCCACCATGACACATGGATCCCCTTTTTCTTTCATCTTGTCCAGATTTTCCCCATCTCTAGTTATGTAACAAATGCAACCAAAGATGTGAAGATGTTTTATTGAAGGTTTCCTGTCATTTATGATGTGATATGCCGTCTTTCCATGAGTGGATATGATGATTGATCTGTTCTGAGTATAGCATGCGGTTGCAACTGCTTCAGCCCAAAATGATAATGGAAGCTTAGAAGCTGAAAGCATCGTTCGAGCAGCCTCAACAAGAGTGCGGTTCCGTCTTTCGACAACGCCGTTCTGTTCAGGTGTTCGAGGAGTGGAAGTCTGATGTTCAATGCCTTCTTCTTTGAAATAAGCATGGAGTGTCTTGTTCAAGAACTCTGTGCCTCTGTCAGTACGGACAGTAATTATTTGAGCTTGAAGATTGCGTTGAATCATCGTGAGAAAATCTTTGAGAACTTCTGGTGTTTCATCCTTGGATCGTAGAAAAAGAGTCCAAGTGTATCTTGAATAGTCATCAACAATCACCAGAATATATTTCTTCCCATTTATGCTTGCAACCCGCATTGGACCACACAAGTCCATGTGAAGCAAATTCAGCCTTCCTTTGGAACTTGGAACAGCTTTTGACTTAAACGAGCTTCTTTTTGCTTTACTCATTTCACAAGACGAACAAAGTTGATCCTTGACATATTTCAACTTAGGTAAGCCTGTCACAATATCTTTCTTTGATAGTAAGGTGAAGCTAGGGGTGTTTATATATTGAAGTAACTTGGTCTCCAAGTTACAATCATGCACCTCCTCAAGTTGGCTAGAAACACACTTCCAGATTGGAGTTGAGAAGTTGTTATTGTGAAGAGATATTGTGAGAGATCGGATCCAACGAGTTACCAGTAAGTAATCGTTTCCTTCCCCCTTAAGATCTCTCACAAAACAAGTAGATTTCCTGAGAGCACCTCAAAATCCGCATCACATAATTGACCAACCGAAACAAGATTTGTGATTGAGCTTCACGTAATAAACCCGTTCAATCGGCATTTCCTTATTCAGATCTCCATAACAAAGAATTGGAGCCAATTGTAATCATTTCCAAAATGAACAGTACCCATAAACTTCTATTCTTTCTCCACAAAATTACACAACATGCTTGAATTGCCCGCATGTGCTTTGTATCCAGAAGTCAAACAATAATACGATAGTTTTGTACAATCTGCAAAAGGGGGAAGAATTAGAGGGCGATGGAACATTGGACAAATTTGATCCTAAGGAATTTGATATCTTCAAGAAATTAGTAATCCTAGAGACAATGTCTATAGTGGGACTAATACTTGTTGATACATTCTCTTTTCCTCCTGATTTTCGGCAATCCATATCTTTTGGTCCTATGTGCTTTTTGTGTCCATTTAATAGTCCTGATGGACATTTCTAGCTATCCACCATTTCCATTCCTGATTTGTATTTCTATGTTGATCGTCCTCATTGACAACTCCTTATAGTAACTGCTTAGATTTCTGATTAGTGGTATCTGATGCAACTGTTTTCTTATGGGGTAGTTGCAACCAGATTTGTATCGCTTTTCTCTTTGGGTTTACTAGCAAAATAGGCACTCCGTCAAAAAACTACTTAGCTTCTTAGTTCAACAGGTCGTTCACAGTCATTCAAGTATCTAAGAAACACAAGCTTCATGATTAGAATAAACACGAGACATTATCCACATTCAGCACAAACAACATTCACATTTGAAGTTCTGGAATTTAAACTGTCATTACACGCAGTTACAGACTTTGTTTTCTTAGAAATACTAGAAATCCTATGATGGTCTTCTACTTCCTTCTTTTTAAACTTCATTGACTATTGTTTGGCATGACCTTAACTTTAACAAAAATAGCACTTAAAAGCTGAGGGTCTGCTAACCACTAGTAGTGTGAATTTACTCCTGAAGATTTAGAAACACGTGAGATTAGTATTCCATTCAAGAAGCCCTGAGCAAACTACGGTTCTCTATTTTGTGTTGTGGTAGTAGGCAATCCTATACATTCCTGGTTTAAGCATATTCAAGTGTAATTACTGCTTGTTTTCTATTCTGAGCAAATTCTGGTTGTGAGGTAGACATGTTTTTAGAAAACACACCAGCCGACACATTAGTTTTTATTAACCGACAGTTTCGTTTGAAAAACATCTCAAATCAGGAGAATTTGAAAAAAGGAGTCCGGTTTTCCCCTAAAACTGATGGTTTTTGGAACCGTTGCATTTGGTTTGTCCGAAGCAACGGATGGTTTTATCAAACTGTTTTTTCCCACAGACTTTCCTTGCATTTCTCAATGAGTTTACTTTTAACTCCAGCTTATGGCAATTTTCTTGTCTTGCATTTGACTTCCAAATCCTTATTTCATGGATATTGTTCACGTTCTTTTCGAAATACATTTGATCATTCTCTTTGCAAATTGAGTTGTTTTTTTCATTTGTTCTTTACATTGTTGTAAAGCAAGTTTCAAGAGAAATCAAGTGGGTTTTCAAGTTTAGCAAAACGTCTTCAAAAGCGTATTATGAACTTTTTGTACCAGATTCCAATTTGTTTCGAAAAGCTTTAGTGCAAGACATCACATTCTTTGACTTTACGAAGATACAATAGCATTGTAATTCACAATAAGCATTTAAATCGAGAAGACAGAGAATGAAAATATGAACAAGTAACAACTTTAGACAACCACTCTTCGAGAAGTAGTATCATATATGTTGAAAAATCAGCCGTTTTAGATTCAACATCGTCACCTCTTTTTCAATGGATTTAACATACTCATAATCTGTCATGGCAAATTCCGTTTTTAAGTTATGTTCAAATCGAAAACTATCATTTTTTGATTTTTAATGGAAAGAGCATAAATTAAGGTTGTAAACAAAAGTTCCAATCATGATCAGTTTGGCACGCGAAAATAGCTACTAGTATGTTTAAAGCCAGTTTGATCAACCAATTTTTTCCTCTAAATTGATTGATTAAAATGTCATGTCGTTAAAGACTTGTCTACTTTTACTAAATGGATTTCCGAAACGGGTAAAAGCAATGTTTTTAGCAATTGTTATGGTCGTTGTTTTAACAAACTTGTATTCCCTTACTCCACATTGTCTTCTAACTTCTTTTGTGGTGCGTTTCCAACTGATAAAGATACCCAGTGAGGGTGCTTTGAAAATTTTATAAAGACTATTTTGTTTTGTGTAATCATATGGTTTCACTATGTCTTTATTCGCAAATTCGAATCAAACAATTTCGATTATCAAAGAGTCTTGTCTCTCCTTGTCAGGGCAAATCTGTTTGCATGATCAGAAGTATCAAATGGGATCTCATACAAACATGGTTTATTAGATTGATGCAATTCTTCATTCATAGGTAACTAGGATTGGCAAAAGGTTAGTCTACCACAAGTAAATAGTCGCGCTATAATTGGTAGCTAACATATGAATGGTCTGAATTGACTGATTACGAGTAATAAACAATTGTCGTTCAAAAACTTTAACTGTTTGTCCATTTTCAACACATTTTTGTCAATATCTTTATCTTCCTAACCTTTTAAGTCCGAATGAACCTTTGTGTTCTCTTATAGGATAACCTTCCAATTGTGACTTTGTTAAAAGACACTTATTGACTAATTTCAGTGTGTTTCTGATTGAAACTGAAATTTTCATAGCCATTATTTTCAAACCTTCTTTAAATTCAATGTCTTTTAAAGCAAATAGTCCCAAGAGTTTCATTTAACTTTGTTTGAAGAATCTCATAATCTAGTCGCCGGCATTAAAGGCATTTGAACTTCTCCAAAACTCATCTGTTTGTTCTAAGTGCAATCAGACAACTATACCCAACAATAAGCCATCCCGCATATCCTACCAGTTCATCAAGCGTAGTATTTGCCCTCCTTCAGTTCTAGAGTCAATGATGCGTTTTGCTTTCTTTAGATTCGCTTTAAAAAACGTTTTTTGTTTCCTCAGTATCAAGAGTTAAATTGCAATTAAATTAGCAAGCGCAGCACGCTCATCAGTACATTCTGCAGATTTTTTCTCAGAATGTTTTCTTTCATTGGCAAACATATTATTTTCAACAATGTTTTGTACCTGTTCCAATGGCGTATCAGAGAACTTGATTCTCTGGTCGGTCAGGTCTCCTCTATCTATCTTCTGTTGTCTGTCGTCTTTCATCTGATTCCTGTCCTTTCTGTCTTCTGGTCTCTGACAGGTAAGACTTCCTGAATTTTTGCCATGAAACCGTAATTTGCTTCAATTCCTTCTTATCAAATCACTTCATTCTGATACAGATCCCAACAACTTGTTGTCATCTCCTGAACTTGTAAAACCGATGATTGAACCTTTTGAACCGTGCACTCTTGAATCTGTACCTGACTTTCATTCAACCTTTTCAAACGTCATCATTAAGCCTTTCTATGGACTTCTCTTTCACCATACATTGTGCAATGATTTCCATGTTTTGAAATTATTGGTTTCCTTAAAGTGATTGAGCTTCCATGTAGTGTATGCATTGAATCATGTAATATTTCCCGAGCAATTGTATTTATACTTGGAAAGCTCGAACATCTATGAATTATGAAATTTTCCAAATAGCACTGCCCTTGATCTCACGAAATTCAGAATTGGAATCCTTCTCGTGAGTGCTTACATTGCTGAATTGCATTTCCAAATTCTGCATGATTGCGAGAAAGCACATACCTAAAAGTCCTTCATTTCGCATCAAAGAGTCGGTAGAAAAGCTTCTCTAAACTCGTAGTACATGGAGGTTTAGAGCACGAGAGATGTATGAATTGTTGTCTTGAGTGCATTCAATTTGTTCAAGGAGTTTTTCTTTTAAATTCGTTTGCTTGCATCGCAGTTTCTTCTTGTTACTCTTGTTCCTCTGAATCTGAACCAAGATAAGTATTCTTTGTTCCATTTAACGTGATTTATTAGTGTAAAAGAGATTCGTTGGATTCATAAGTGGATTTGGATGTGATTGAAGTTAGTGGATATGTATGCAATTAACGTTTACGGGAATTACACGTCCAATGATTTCAACCGGATAAAAAGTTAACCGGGATTTTTTACAAAATCAAATAGTAAAACCTGAATGTATAATTGGTTGTTGCGTTGAGTTTTGTTTCTTGGTATGATTAATACATTTAAGAAGTCCTTGTTGTGGTTTTGTTTTGGCTTATGGTTGATGAATTTGTTTGAATTCTGGCGCAGTGGATTATGAAATTTTTTTTTCCCTTATTACCAAAAACTAAATTTTGGTGTAAAATAACTAAAAAGGCTATAGAAAAAAAATTAATTTTAAACTTAATTTTTTCCCGGCCAAAAAGTGGTCCGAGCTAAAAAAGGTGTCGACCAGAATTTTTTTACCCTATAGCCAGAAATTTGAATTATAATGTAAAAATAAGTTAAAAGGCATATACAAAAATAACATATTACTCAACATTTTACCCGTAAAAAGTGTCGCTAAAAAGGGTGTCGTTTGGAATCGTTGCCTAAAGATGAAAATTCACCAAACCGGCCACGATGACTTCGTAACACGCCGTCTTGATTAGTTAACACGCTCGTGCCACATTAATTTAGCAAACCGCCGATGTGTTAATTAACAACTCGCCCCCAAACTAGTTTTAGCTAACTCGCCGTGGGGATTTATTCAAGCAACTCGCCGTGTATTTTTAAATTGGCCAGAGTGACGTTTATTTTTGGCAATATAATAAGCAAGTCGCCGTGAACCTGTTAGTAACTCGCTGCCAAAATAAATTAATTATTTAAGCAACTCGCCGTTGACCTAGTCAAACCTCCGTGACACTTTTCCTAAAATCAAGGATCTTGTTCCAATAGGGTGTGTAACTCGCCGGCTTGAAAACAATATTATAACTAACTCTCCACGATAAACACTAGCTCGATTTAAGCAACATCAATCCCTTTGAGCTTTTTAACCACGATTCAAAGTTAAAACATGCAATACTATGTGTGTATATCAAGTTTGAACACACCTTAACTCGTATTTCTTTGAGAATCGTCCAAAATTAGGCAACTCTCCACGAAGAACACCAAATAAATTCGAATCTTTTAAGCTAGATTTCGAAACTTGGAAGGCTTAGTGTATCTCTTGTAGGAGCAACAATACTCTTCTTAGCATTTATAGCATGAATAACCACAAGATTAACCAACAAAGTAAGCCCAAATAATCTATTTGAGCCGTGGGCTTTTTTAAAACAAAATAAGCCACGAAATTTGCTAATCAACCCAAGAATCAAATAAACACAAATCCAACCCTTTGCGCTGCTTCTCCATTGTAGGAACCCGTAATCACACTTCATAACATACAACATATAAGAATCAAACTAGAGAAAAAGAGAGGAGAGATGAGTAGTTATTGTAGAGTAGCGAAAGAAAGAGAGAGAGAGATGAGAGAAAATAGGAAAAAGAAATTATTTTAGAATGAACAACTAACTTTTCCAAAGAGGAAAAGTTACTTATATACCCCGACACATTAAGTGACGTTCGGGATAATTGACTAGGACCCGGGCTCGGGTTTTGCTTGGGATTAAACCCGAAACATATACAATATTAGATTAACTATCGAGCCCGATTCTCGATGCTTTCCTATTACAACGTTAACTAATTAAATGACCGAGGACACTAACCCTGGAATGAACGAACTTCCTTGTTCGGCTCAATATTTATGATTCTAAACATATTTCCTCCCTCCAAAACAACCAACCTTTGAAATGAAATCACCAATTTCCGACAACGTTTTGATGAATCTTTAGTGAGGCATTGGATCGATTCAAGGATCCTCCTTCGTGCATGCCCACAGTCATGGTTTTCTCCAGAATTACATCAACTCGCTACTTTCTCCAATGCTTTAGAATTCTCATGATCAAGATTCGTAGATATATCCGCCGCGTGTGTAATTATATTGAGTCAAAATGGCCTCGAGATTGCTTAAGCCATCATCGAGAGCAAATCATAAGTTTCATATTCACATGAAACAAAGTGATTGTTTCCAAAGTGAGTACGAGCTCTTCTACCCCCGGTGTTTCACCCGATGTTGCCGAACTTAAAGATATGGTGAGAGCCTTGCTTCTCGATAAGAAAAACCAATCCCAAGCTCTCGCTACCGTAAAAGCGGTTGAGGAAAGTTGTGTAACTTGCGGTGGTGCTCATTCTTACCGTAATTGTCCCGCCACCGATGGCAACGTTTATCGTGACAATATTCAAGAATACGTTTCACAAGCTACCGCGGTTAACTACAACCAAGGAAATACTGGTTACCGTCATCCGATAGTTGCAAATCAAATTCGACCTCCCGGTTTTCATCCTGTTCAAAACAATCAAAACAATCAAAGGAATAATCACAAACCGTTACAAATCAAAACCGGGGAAATAATTACAACCAAGGTCCAATTTATCAACCTCCGGCTTACCAAGCTCTGACTCCTCAAACACAAGGTGTGTCAAAGGATGACTTTCAAACTACATCAAGGCTAATGATGCGGTTATGAAAAATATGCAAGACCAAAACCAAAACATGCAAAACCAACTGACCAATTTAACGGAGATGCTTACCAAATTCATGAATACCAATACCGCCTCTACTTCGGGCTCGGGTTCTCTTCCTAGCAACACCGGTGTTAACCCGAGAGGTGATACGAAAGCCATCACCCACCCGAAGTGAGTTTCTTATGATGTGCCTTCACAAGGTCCACCTCCGGCCCTTTTTTCTCTTCCCCATAAGGTGGTGGAACAAAACGAACCTGAGTAACAAAGGACTACGGTGCCACCCAAGCACCGAAACATCAACCTCAGGAGGTCAAAACCCAAAATTAATGATCCAATGTTGCTCATAAATCCAAATACAAAACCGACCATACCTTATCCTTCAGGATTAACAAGGAGAAACCTCCATGAAAAAGATAATCTTTTAGCTTTGAAATTTATGGAAATTTTTAGGAATCTTCATTTCGAGCTTAGTTTCGTGGATGCTCTCCTACACATGCCTAAATTTGCACCAATTTTTAGAAAGCTTCTCAATAACAAAGATAAGATAATTGACTTAATCAAGAACCACGGTGAATAAAAAAGCTCGGCGTGTTAACCTCAAAAATTTACCCGAAAAACTTAGAGACCCCCGATAGATTTCTCATACCATAGATATTTTTCTAGAGATTGATGAAAGCTTACCTTGGCCGAATCACGTTTGCAAGCATCAACTAATACCCTCTTTTCCGTATGGGAGACAGCTAAATTCCACGGATTGACCAAACCCGAAATTGATACTTGAAACTTGCCCGACTGAACGCTTAACTACTCCTACCGGCATCTCCGAGGATGTTTTCGTACAATTGGAACATTTTTCTATTACTAGCCGACTTCTGATGTTTTGATTATATTTCCTGAACCTTGGGTTCCATAGATTCTTGGAGACCTTGTTTTATCTTATCTTTTGTGTAGGGTTTAATATAAAGTTGTGTTAGTTATGAATACGTGGTGGTTTCTTGATGATGGCATGAGCCTTGATTGATGTTTTCACATGTTGAACAAATGACCCTTGTCGACATGATGACCAATCCGTGAACATTCCATAGTTGGTGATACTAAGACAATTCTCTACACAATTACTATTGAATCGGTTAACCGAGTCGATGTTATCCGTAAGTAACTTGTGAGGATTATGCTCCAAAAGTACTTGGATTTTTCATACTTTCCAAGAGATGTAGTGCAATCCCAACTTTAACTTTGGAACCACTCCTTCTTCTCTACTTCCCACCTCTTTTACTCCTTTTAAGGGAGGTGACTTCATTTTGGAAGAAATTGAAGCTTGTCTTACTAGCGAATCAATTCCACCGGGAATTGATGATACTGACTTCGATCTAAAAGAAGACCTTCTCACCCTTGAAAGATTGCTTAATTCTGACCTAACTTCCACCCTCCCTCCGGAAGAACAAAATTTTAATGAACGACCGTTGAACCTTCTAGTGATGAACCACCCGAGCTTGAGATCAAAGACTTACCACCTCATCTTGAGTACGTGTTTTTGGAGGGTATAAAAAAAACCATAAATTACCTGTCATAATCGCTAAAGACTTAAAAGATGAGGACAAGACCGCTCTTCCTAAGGTTCTTAGATCACATAAGCGTGCCATAGCTTGGAAGATGTCGGATATTAAGGGAATAGATCCAAAGTTTTGTACTCATAAGTTTGAGGAAAGATAATGTTAACCCCACGGTGCAACATCAAAGACGGTTAACCCAAAAATTCATGAGGTTATCAAGAAAGAAGTTATCAAACTTCTTAAAGCCGGATTAATTTATCCCATCTCCGATAGCCCATGGGTTAGCCCCGTCCATTGTGTGCCCAAGAAAGGTGGTATAGTCGTAGTTGAAATTGATGAAAATGAATTGATACCTACCTCGATGTAAATACGGGATGGCCGTGTAAGCCTTGAACTACCGAAAAGTTAAATGGATGACCAACCCGTAAAGATCATTTCCCCTAACCGTTTATGGACCAAAGTGCTTGAGAGACCATCTCGTGAAACGAAACTAATTGTTTCTAGTATGGTACTCTCGGGTTACTATTCTGGTATGTGCTTATTAACACATAACCTTTTTACCTTTAAAAACAACTAATATACCAAAAACGGACTAAAATACCAAATATTATTCTTGTTAAAATGATTGCGGTGAGAGAATTATCACACCGTAAATATAGTATATGATATATAATAAAATATAAAAAGATAAAAAAATAAGTAGTAAAAATCCATAATACCATAAAACGAGAAGTAGTATAGATTGTTCCACCGGGTCGTTTATCCCCAAACGAGGCTGGACTTGAAATCGATACAGTCGAAGATTTTAGTTTAAATTGAAGGAATTTATTTTGGGAGAGTGGAAAAAGTCAAATTAAACAATAACCGAATAAAAACGTTTCAGAAAAAAATCCTAGAAATTATAAATTAAACTAAAAACGAGGGCCCGAATCCCGACAAAAGGGGAAAACCAAAATCTTTAAAAATAAACCTACGAAGAAATTTTTTGCGTCTAAACTACGTCTAGAGATCAAATAACGAAGAATGCAAACTACTAGACCGAAAACGAGTTACTTTGAACCCCAAAAACGAGTCCAAACAAAATCCCGTACCCGACCCGTTCTTTAAAAGATGAAAAAGTGTAAAATGACAACCCTATTAAAAATTTTATATTTTTCCTACAAACTATATGACAAAAGAAAATATACTAAAAAAAAGCAAAATAATTTTTTTGATAATTTTTGTATTTTTTATGAATTAAATAAACTTTTACCTAAATTAAATTATAAAAAATATTAAACGATTACTAAAAATTCTGAAAAATTTACAAAAAATACTTTACGCTATAAATTACCTACGAAAAATAAGAAACACCAAACAGCTTATGCAATAAGCCCGTAAATAAGCTTATTCAGCTTATAAGCTTAAAAGCTCAAAACCCCTTTAAATAACTAAGCCCTTGAGTCTTTAACGAAAAAGACCCAAGGGCGCAGTGGTAAGAGTGGTGTTAAAGGGGGGATTGTATCGCTTGGTCCCGGTGTGAGCATGACGTCGAACCCGGGACCAAGCGATACAAACCCCCTTTAACACCACTCTTACCACTGCGCCCTTGGGTCTTTTTCGTTAAAGACCCAAGGGCTTAGATATTTAAAGGGGTTTTGGAGCTTTAAGCTTATAAGCAGAATAAGCTATTTTCCGGGCTTTATTGCATAAGCTGTTTGGTGTTTCTTATTTTTCGTAGGTAACTTATAGTGTAAAGTATTTTTTGTAAATTTTTCAGAATTTTTAGTAATCGTTTAATATTTTTTATAATTTAAATATCGGTAAATAGATAATTTTAATTCATAAAAAATACAAAAATTATCAAAAAAATATTTTGCTTTTTTAGAAAATTTTCTTTTGTCATCTAGTTTGTAGGAAAAATATAAAATTTTTCGTAGGGTCATTTTTACAACTTTTCATTTTTAAAGAACGGGTCCGGGTACGGGATTTTGTTTTGACTCGTTTTTGGGTCAAACTAACTCCGATTTTCGTCTAGTATTTATTTCATTCTTCGTTAATTGATCTACTAGATAGTGTTAAAGCAAAAATTTCTTCGTATGTTTATTTTTAAAGATTTTTAGTTTACCCCTTTTGCGTTCGGGATTCGGGCCCTCGTTTTCTAGTTTAATTTCATAATTTCTAGGTTTTTCTTAAACGTTTTTATTCGTTATTGTTTAATTTGACTTTTTCCACTCTCCCAAAAAATTCCTTCATTTAAACACTCCAAATCTATCGAATGTATCGATTTTCCAGTCCAGCCCTCGTTTGGGGAATAACGACCCGGTGAACAATCTAAACTACTTCTCGGGATTATGATTATTGATTTTTACACATATTATATAATTTTGTATATTCTATTATATATTATATATATTTACGGTGTGAAATCTTCACCAATCAATTTTTAACAGCATATATTGGTATTTTATGTCCGTATTTGGTTATTTTAGCTTGTTTTTAAAGGTAAAAGGTATGTGTAATTAAGCACATACCAGAAAGTAACCCGATAAACCATCTAGAAAACAATAGTATTCGTTTCCCGCGAGTCTCTCAAGCATTTGGTCCATAAACGGTAATGGAAATGATCTTTACGGGTGGCATCATTTAACTTTCGGTAGTCAATGCATACACGCCATCCCGTAATTAATCGAGTAGGTATCAATTCATTTTCATCAATTTCAACTACGACTATACCACCTTTCTTGGGCACACAATGGACGGGGGTAAACCATGGGCTATCGGAGATGGATAAACTAATTCCGCTTTAAGAAGATTTGTATAACTTCTTGTCTTGATAACCTCATGAAATTTTGGGTTTAAGACCGTCTTTGATGTTGCACAGTGGGGTTAACATATCTTCAACAAAATCTTATGTAGTACAAAACTTGTGATCTAATCCCTTAATATCCGAAAAAAAAAAAAAAAAAAAAAAAAATAAAAAAAAAAATAAAAAAAAAATAAAAAAAAAAAAAAAAATAAAAATATAAAAAAATAGAAAAAAAAAAAAAAAAACTTTCCAATCTATGGCACGCATATGTGATCTAAGAACCTTGGAAGCGGTTCTTGTCTCATCTTATAAAGTCTTTAGCGATTATGACAGTAATTTATCGGTACCCACCAAAAACACTACTCAAGATAGGTGGTAAGTCTTTTGATCTCAAGCTCGGTTGGTCATCACTAGAAGGTTCAACAGTCCGTTCATTAAAATTTTGTCTTCCGGAGGGTGGGTGGGAAGTTAGGTCAGAATTCAGCAATCTTTTCAAGGGTGAGAAAGGTCTCTTTTTAGATCGACGACCATTATCATCAATTCCCGGTGGAATTGATTCGCTAGTAAGACAAGCTTCAATTTCTTCCAAAATGAAGTCACCTCCCTTAAAAGGAGTAAAAGAGGTGGGAAAAGTAGAAAGGGTTGGTTCCAAAGTTAAGGTGGGATTGCCACTCTTTGGAAAAATGTCTGAAATCCTAGTACTTCTAGCATACCACCTACAAGTTACATCGATAACATCGACTACGTTAACGATTCAAAAGTAATTGTAGGAGAATGTCTTAGTTCACCAACTTTGAATTACGGATTGGTCATCATGTCGAAGGGTCATTTGTTCACCGTGAACATCACTCAATGCACATGCCATCCACAATGAAGTTTCTCGTCCCAAGATCAAAGGAACCCGAGGATCAGCAATATAATCAACGACAACGAAGTCGGCCAGAAAGAAAAATGTTCCAACTTTTACGAAAAACATCCTCGGCGATGCCGGTAGGAGTAAAATCTTCGAGGTCGGCAAGTTCAAGTATCATTCGTGGGTCTTGTCAAATCCCGGTATATTTTAGCTTTTCCCATACGAAAGAGGTATTAGGTTGATGCCTTGCACCGAATCGGCCGAGGCTAAGGCATCATCAATCTCTAGAAAATCACATTGTAATGAAGAAATCTATCGGGGTCTCTAAGTTTTTCGGGAAACTTTTGAGGGATAACCGCCGAGCAATTTTTATTCACCGGTGTCTTGATTAAGTCAATTATCTTATCTTTGTTATTGAGAAGCTTTCTAAAAATAGTGCAAATTTAGGCAAGTTAGGAGAGCACCACGAAACTAAGCTCGAAAGAGAGATTCTAAAAATTTCCATAAATAGACAAAGCTAAAAGATTATCTTTTCATGGAGTTTCTCCTTGTTTAATCTTGAAGGAAAAGGTATTGTCGTTTAGTATTTAGCAACAATTGCTCATCATTTGGGTTTAGACCTCAGAGTTTGGATGTTTCGTGCTTGGGTGCACGAATCCTTTGATACCTCAGGTTCGTGTTCCACCACCTTAGGAAGAGAAGAAGGCGGAGGTGGAACTTGAGGCCCATCATAAGAAACTCCACTTCGGGTGGTGATGGCTTTCGTATCACCTCTCGGGTTAACACCGGTGTTGCTAGGAAGAGAACCCTAGCCCGAAGTAGAGCGTATTGGTATTCATGAATTTTGGAAGAGCCATCTCCGCTAAATTGGTCGTTTGTTTTGCATGTTTTGTTTTTGGTGCTTGCATATTTTCTCATACCGCATCAATTAGCCTTGATGTAGATGGAAAGTCCGTCCTTGACACACCTTGTGTTTAGAGGAGTTAGAGCTTGGGTAAGCCGGAGGTTTGTAAATTGGACCTTGGTTGAAATTATTCCACTGGGTTTTTGATTGTAACGGTTTTGATTATTCCTTTGATTGTTTTGATTGTTTTGAACAGGATGAAAACCGGGAGGTCGAATTTGATTTGCAACTATCGGATGACGGTAACCAGTATTTCCTTGGTTGTAGTTAACCGCGGCGGCTTGTGAAACGTATTCTTGAATATTGTCACGATAAACGTTGCCATCGGTGGCGGGACAATTACGGTAAGAATGAGCACCACCGCAAGTTACACAACTTTCCTCGACCGCTTTTACGGTAGCGGGAGCTTGGGATTGGTTTTTCTTATCGAGAAGCAAGCTCGTCATATATCATAAGTTCGACAACATCGTGTGAAACACCGTGGGTAAAGACAAGCACGTACACACATTGGAAATCAAGTCACTTTGAATCCTGAATAATGAACTTTGTATTTTGCTCTCGATGATGGCTAAGCAATCTCGAGGCATTTTGTCCAAAAAAATTACCACCCGCGGCGGAATTCAACGAATCTTTTGATCATTAAAATCAAAGCATAATAAAGAAAGTATCGAGTAGAAAGTATTCTGAGAACCATGATTTGGGACATGCACGAAGAGAGCTCTCTCTCTCTCTCTCTCTCTCTCTCTCTCTCTCTCTTCTTTCTCTCTCTACAAAACAACTCATCTCTCTTTCTCCTTTCTATATCAAATTCGTGTATGATATATATGTTATGAAGTGTTAACGGGAACCTATAACGTGCACAAGTCTCGGTCATTTAATTAGTTAATGTTGTAATAGTATAATATCGGGAATCGAGTTCGATAGTTAAACTAATATTGTATATGTTTTGGGTTTAATCCCAAGCAAAACCCGAGCCCGGGTCCTAGTCAAATATCCCGGACGTCACTTTATGTGTCGGGGTATAAATACTTTTTCTTCTTTAGAAAAAGTAACCAAGTTGTTCATTCTAAAATAATTTTTCTTTTTCTATTTTCTCTCATCTCTCTCTCTCTCTCTTCTTTCTCTCTCTACAAAACAACTCATCTCTCTTTCTCCTTTCTAGATCAAATTCGTGTATGATATATATGTTATGAAGTGTTAACAGGAACCTACCCAACTGCTCATGATATGGAAGTTTTGATAAAATCATTATTGATGCCTCTTTCAATAAAAACTATAAATGACAGTTATTGTTTTGTTCATGAACTAAAAACGGAAATGCATGAAGACTTTGAGTACGTTGAATCCCTTGAAAAAGAGATTGACGAGCTTGAATCTGAAAAGGCTGATTTTTCAAACATATATGATCTACTTCTCGAAGAGTGTGTGTCTAAAGATGTTATATGTTCATATTTGCATTCTCTGTCTGATTTAAATGCTCATACTGGATTACAATGCTTATATCTTCACAAGGTCAAAGAATGTGAATGTCTTGCACAAAAGCTTTCGAAACAAACTGAATCTGTTAACAAAGAAGTTCATAATAATTTGTTAAAAAGTTTTTCTAAACTTGAAAAACACTCGATTTCTCTTGAACTTGCTTTACAACAATGTAAAGAACAAATGAAAAACAACTCAGTTTGCAAAGAAAACGGATCTAATGTATTTCGAAAAGAACGTGAACAATATCATGAAATACAAGATTTGAAAGCTCAAATGCAAGACAAGAACATAGCAATAAGTGAGTTAAAGAAACTCATTGAGAAATGTAAAGGAAAGTCTGTGGAAACTCAGTTTGATAAACCATCTGTTGTTAGACAACCAAATGCTCAACGGATTCCAAAACCATCAGTTTTAGGAAAACCGACTCCTTTTTCAAATTCTCCTGAAATGAGAAGTTTTCAAACGAAACAGTCGGTTAATAAAACTAATGTGTCGGATGGTTTGTTTAAACAAGTCACTCAACAGAATTTGCCTCAGATTAGAAAACAAGCAGTTCGAAACACCAATGTGATTGCACCTGGCCCCTCTAGGAATTTTAGCTATTAAACTAAATAAACTATGCTAATGGTGATAACAATATAATAAAAAGATTGTATTTATTTAATCATGTATTACTCCCTAGATTGCTTCTCCTAGTGTTGTTGCTTTGTCACACTTGTGATGATCTATGTAATTATTTCCTAAGTCATGAACGAATTACACGAACCTGCCGTCTATTTAATATTTCGATTAGGGCAACGCGCATGAAGGTAGTATGAAGACATTAAAGGCCCTCTAGAGTATATTAAATGCATGTGCAACATATTAAAAGTGGAGAAATGACCAATATCAAAAGACACTTAACTAGAATCTATACTACTGCTTTATAAACTCAAAATTAACATAACCTTGACACAAAATGGCACCTAACTAAGATCAAATAAAATATGCTATTTAAATGAAACTTAAGAACACAGATTTGGATGACTAATAGACAACACCTCAAAACTTATTTTTAAATCTTAAAAGCTTTGAAAACTTACTTAATTAACTTAAAATTAAATGCTGAAAATGGCCAAAAGACCAAAAGTGGTTAATCACCACTTTTGAATGATTAAGATAATCTTACTTGATTAAAACATGAATTGAAGGAGTTACAATTGGGTTTTGAAGCCTTAAAACCGTCCTAATAAGCTGCCAAACGAACTAGGGTTCATCTCCTTTTTTTACTCTAAAGTTACACACACAAAACCCTAATTTTAGGTTTGTATATATAGATAAATCGATGCGACAGCGTCGTGTTTTAATCGTGACGCCGTCATGAAAGAGAATATTCTAGATCTTGGCTGGGTCGTGCGAGCTGACGTTGTCGTTATTTCTTGTGACATCGTCGTGGGATGAATCGTGATGGCGTCACGTGTATCTTGTGAGGCCGTCTCCAGCCGCTGAGAACATAATCTTGAGAGATGTTGGTGTAGGTCCGTAGTCTTGTCCGTTTCTTATCCAAATGAGCCTAAGTCACGTGTATTTTCTCTAAATGCCTTCCAAATGCTAAATACCTGAAAATGAACGATTAAGTACCTATTTTGGGCATAAATGCACGATTTAAGGGGTTAAATGACTCTGAAAAAGTGTATAAAATGACACCTCATCAAATTTTAATTTAATCGATCCTAGTAGGAGTGTGTTAACTTTTAGCATATTTTTTACCATTGCTAATAATACAAACATTATGATAATTTAGACTTAACAAAACATCGCACAAGTGTGAGTTGTAATTCAATGATTGTTCTTTTCGTCTTTTTCCACCGATTTCGTAATTTCATGTATTGACCACTAATGGTAGTACACGTAAATTTTAAAAATATCTATGGTCATTTAATTGATATTTTCTTGATCTAATAAAATTATAATCTCGATTATGTTCATGATCGAAAGTTTGTAATTGGAACATGTAATGAGAATTAACATCTTTTGAATAATGATTATTTACTTCATTAGATTCCCGCTTAGTATTATTTTTTAGAGGATGAAGGATCACTATCCATGATGAGTTCCATCATTCCTAGTCCTAATCTTAAATAATTAAATACTTCATGATTTAGAGGCTTAGTTAATATATCAGCTATGTTATCTTAGGATGAAACTTTCTCTATAGAAATGTTGCCCTTTTTGACGTTGTCGCAAAGAAAGTGGTGACGGATTTATATGTGTTTAGTTCTAGAGTGTTGCAGGGGGTTTCTACTTAAGTTGATTGCTCCTTTATTGTCGTGCATAATCGAAATGTCGTTGAGGCGTATGTCGTAGTCGATGAGAGCTTGTTTCATCATAGTGCTTGTTGACACGCCTTTTTGGCGGACATGTATTCGGATTCGGTCGTGGAGATAGCAAAGGCCATTTGTTTCTTAGAGAACCAAGATGTTAAAAAACTTCCCATGAACGTACAAATGCCACTAGTGCTTTTTTGATCAACATAGTCGCCCGCGTGGTCATAGTCGGCATAAACTATTTTTTCTGTTCCGGTTCCTTCTGGATACCATAATCCTAAGTGGGTAGTTCCCCTAATATACCTAAATATATGCTTAACGGCTTCTAAGTGAGTAGTCTTATGATTTTCTTAGAAATGAGAACATAAGCAAACACTAAACATAATATCGGGCCTACTTGCGGTTATATAAAGTAAACTATCAATCATACCTTGATATTTAGTGTTATCCACAGAGTTGGCTTCGTCGTCCTTAGTTCGCTTGATCTACGTTGACATAGGCATCTTGGTTGGTTTAGAATCTTCCAACTTAAACTTCTTTAACATCTCCTTGATGTACTTGGATTTATTAAAAAATAGCCCGTCTTTCATTGGTTTTATTTGAAGACCCAAGAAGAAGTTAAACTCTCCCATCATACTCATTTCAAACTCGTTGTGCATGATTTTTACAAAATCATCACACAAGTTTTGACACGTGGAACCAACTATAATGTCGTCGACATATATTTGACCAATGATAAGATGTGATTTAAATTTCTTTATGAAAAGAGTATTATCAACCATTACCATGGAATACTCGTGTTTTAGTAAAAATGCTTTTAGTCTATGACACCAAGCTTTAGGAGCTTGCTTAAGACCGTACAAAGCCTTCTTAAGTTTATAAACATAATTTGGTTTTTCAAAATCAATAAAACACGGAGGTTGAGCAATGTAAACCTCTTCGTTTATAAAACCATTTAGAAAAGCACTTTTTACGTCCATTTGATATAATTTGAAATCATTTGCACAAGCAATAGCAAGAAGTATTCTAGTAGACTCCAACCTAGCTACCAAAGCATATGTTTCATCATAATCTATACCTTCTTGTTGATTATATCCTTGTGCTACTAATCTATCCTTATTTCTAGAAACAATACCATTTTCGTGTACTTATTTCTATAAACCCATTTTGTTCCTATAACGGTATGACTCTTGGGCAGTGGAACTAAATCCCAAAAATCATTTGCTATAAATTGATTTAATTCCCCTTGCATAGCTATAATCCAACTCTCATCTCCTAATGCCTCATTAACATTTTTAGGTTCTATGGTGGAAATAACACAAAAGAAATTACTATGATTTTGGGCTTGTGATCTTAATGTTCCTTGATTAAGATTTCCTATGACTTGTTCTAGTGGGTGATTCTTGGACTCCTTAATGTTAACGACATTGTCAACTTCTATCGATGCATCTTCTTTATTACTATTATTTACTACTTTATTTCATTTGAATCACTTGCTTCTGAACACTTTGTGGTATGTGCTTAATTACACATACCGTTTTCCATCAAAACCGGACTTAAATGACCAAAAATGTATCGAAAATACATTGTATTTGTTTGTTTTCACTTATATTGTGCAGGTAACGGATATCCAAGAAAAGGACAAAGTCAAAGCCAAAAATGGACAAAACCAAGCACGAGAACGGAAAGAGCATAAAAAGAAGTCAAAAAGTCAAGTCAAAGTCAAAGTCAACAAAAAGTCAACCCGGAAAAGTCAAAGTCAAACCCGAAGCTGTAATCGAAGAAAACCTTAATAGGCCCACCCTTACCCATCTAATGGGTCGGGGCAGCCCATTAAGGGTACATATGAAGACCAAATAGGCTTTATATCATCAAATCCCAATACTCTTTAAAACCCAAAAAGAAGTTGAAGGACTGATCCTGCCAATTCCTGAAACTTATACCCCACAAGGACTAACTAGGCAATAAAGACATATACTTTGAAGGGTTTTTCTTGCCACATCCCTAAAACTTTTACACACCACAAGGACCATGTGTGTAACTCTATATATCAAACAGAGGGACTATATTTGCCAACTCTTTAAACCCTTATCCCACCACAAGGACGATTAATGAAATAAACCTATACAAGATGGGGGACTCAAGTTGACAAAACCTCAAACCTTCACCCTTGCACCCAAACAAACTAAAACCCCCCTTTCCTGCCATTACAATTTATCATCCCTTTCCCACACCCACACCCCCATCTCGTTTACTGTTCACTCCAGCCAAACTTGTCACTTTCACCACCCTTCCCCACCCCTACATGGCCATAGGACACGCTGGCAATCCCTCATTATCCTATTGGTTCAAGAGAAAGACAAGGAAATGGATGGCTGTGATCTACACCTTGGGCATAAAGAATGAATTGAAGGCCAAGATGACTTTTGCATCTCTCTCACACAACTAACACACTACATGAAGCCTCTCTATGAAGAAACACAGCTGAAGACCTAGTTTTTTTATATAAATAGTGATAGCTTGTAACTTATGAGAGGGGAGTTAGTTGTAATTTTACTTTTAAATGTTTTTATTTATGTCTTTAAACTCTGTCATTTTAAATTTTCAAGTATTGTAAACCTTTTATGTTTAATGAAATTTCAGCTTTTAAGTTTTTTAACAATTCCGCCTCTTTTAATTTTTATGTATTAAAGCTTATTTTTACTTACAAATTTCTTTTATAAGCTCTTACAAGCTTATGAAATCTGTTTTAAACTTATAACATGTCACATAATAGCTTTTGTGAAAATTGGATTTAAAAAAATTGGTTATTAGCTTTTGGAAGATAAGCTGAAAATGGAAGAGCTTATGGGGCATATATTAGAGCTTATTGTAATAAGCTGGGTAGGTTAGAACAAATTAGGGTCATGCATTCCCTGTTTTGAGCAAGGGAATAAGGTACATCTTATTTTCTCTTTAAAATCTTTTCCAAGTGCTTGATCATGCTTATTACTGTTAGCTTATTAGTATGCATTTTTAGTGCTTATTTCCTATTTCAAATTGCTTATTTGTTCTTCTTTAGTCTTAGCCTATATCTGTTTTCATAATAACTCTCTTTAAAATCAGCTTCCTAGTTGTAAAAATTGCATTTTGCCATTTTTAAGAGGTGTTTGGCACTAGACCTAAAATGTGTCAAAAGGGGTGATTAACTACTTTGGGTCTTTTGGCAAGTTTCAGCATTTAATTTTAAGTTTATTAAGTGAGTTTTCAAAGCTTTTAAGATTTAAAAATAAGTTTTTAGGTGTTGTCTATTAGTCATCCAAATATGTGTTCTTGAGTTTCATTTAAATAGCATATTTTACTTAATCTTAGTTAGGTGCCATTTTGTGTCAAGGTTATGTTAATTTTGAGTTTATAAAGCAGTAGTATAGATTCTAGTTAAGTGTCTTTTGATATTGGTCATTTCTGCCTTAGGTTTTTATTACCTTTCTAAGGTAAAAATTCAGCAGTCAAATCTTATAAGCTTCCCATAGATTTAAGCCATGATTTTTAGTTTACAAGCTCATTAGGAGTCCTTATTCATATGTTTTAACTTATTTTAAGTTTTCAAGGTCTTTTACTAGCTTATTTTTGGGTCTGCAAAAGCCCTTTTGTTTTCCTTAGAAAACCAAAAAGCATACCCTAGTTCAAACAACTTATTTCACAACCCTTTTTAATGGCTTGTTTGTTCTTTAAACTTTGTTTTCTTGGCATTTCTAGAAAGCCCATAAGCCAATCTGTAAGCTAGTTTAAGTTTCATACCCAAAGGGTCCCTCTAAGTGGCTTAAAATTAAGCCAAATAGGTGTCCCTTAGGCTGCCCTGCACCAGCTTAGCTCTTGTTGCTTATTTGAATTTTCTTGCTTTCTAGGCTGTTTTCTTTGCTTATTTGTGTTTGCATTTGTTTATTAAGTAGTTTAGCCCTTCTGTGGTTGCTTATTTAGTTTAGACCCTAGCTTATTTAGCCATAGGACTAGCAATAGTTAGCTTATTTTAACCTTAGAGTAAAATAGCATTTCTGTCCTTTTTCTTAGCTATAACTGGCTTATTTGCTTATTCCTTTGTGCTTATTTGTGTCCTTATTTTGCTTAATAGGTTTAGTGGGTTATTGGTTTTAGCTTATCTTTCATTTTCATTAGCTTATTAAGTGTTTAAAAGCCCAACAGTTAGCTTAATATGTCTTAGAGTAAATTAAGCATTTCTGTCAAGCCTTTTCAGCTTATTTCGTGCTTATTTGTTAGTTATAAAA